>LZPO01108407.1:30447-43096 GCA_001675575.1 Neotoma lepida | reverse complement strand
TATCATACATATTTGTATGCTTCAAGCTGAAGCCAGAGAAATTCTAGGGGTTGACAGGGAAAAATAAACAAACAAATGAACACCTTTCCATATTTGGCAGAGAAAAGAGTAACATTGGAAAATTATAGAGTTTCAGAAGACTACTAATTATAAACCAATATGCAAGAAACCATAAAATCTGAACAACACAAAACCACAATGAAATTATAAAATGGTAACCCAGTATTTTAACACCATTAATAGTAAACTCAAAAATATAAATAATAAAAATATAAATAATAAATATTAATCCTTATACATACATAAGACTTAAATCTGTGTAAATACAAAGCTGAAGGATTTCCAAATAGTTACAGAAAAAGCATGGGAAGCCATCAGTAACATATCCAGAACAGTATTTTAGAAAATGTGAAATACACAGGCTGAGGTGAGATGATGTGAAATAGCAAATAGAACCCACCAAACCACAGAAAGTGAATAATAAATTCACAAGCTGAGTGAGAAACAGGCAAAACAAGAGACAACAGGATCATTTTATCTCACTAAAAAGATAACTTACATTTGAGGCAGCTGTTCTGTTGTTTAAAACATATTTTNGGGGGTGGGGGGCTGTAGGAGAGGGCTTCTTGGGCAAAATGCTTACTATAGCAGCATGAATACTTGAATTTTAATACCAGCAATCATGTAGACATCCAGGCCAGGTGAATTAAACCTGTGATATCAGTCATAGGAGTCAGGAGGTGTGGTGATGTCAGGTGGATTCTGCGAAGGTGCTGAGCAGTCAGTCGAGAAAAATGACAGTCTCCAGGTNCATTGACAGAACTTGTTTCTAAATGTAATGCAAACAGAATCTGGTCCAATGGTCACAAGAGAGGCTTCATCCAGCAACTGAAGGGAGCAGATGCAGATACCCACAGCCAAATATTAAACAGAGCTTTGGGAAGGATTGTAGGTTCCTGAAGGGCACAGGACACTGTGGGAACACAGCNCACAGAATTAAGTTAGGAGATCTCAAAGGGGATCACAGACACTGAAGNGACAATCATGGAGCCTGTATGAGTCTGAACTACACCCTCTGCATATATGTTGTATTTGTGTAGCTTGGTGTTCTTCTAGGACTCTTCACAGTTGAAGTGGAGGGGCCAGGAATTCTGTGACTCTTTTGCCTGATCTTGAGACCCTTTTCCTTCTACTGACTTGCCTCCTCTGTGCCTTGGGTCTTTGTCTAGTCTTACTGTAACTTGTTCCGATGTATTTACTTGATAACACTGGGAGTCCTGCTTTTTTCCTGAAGGGAAATGGAGAAGTGGATCTGGGTGAGAGGGGAGGTGTCAAAGGGATCTGGTAGGAGGTGATGGGGGGGAGGGAACTGTGATTGGGATGCCATATATAAAAGAAAAATACATTTTAAAATATACTAAAGATCTCATATGATTGGTGAAAAAAAAAGAATGATACAGAAAAGAAAGCTGTTGTCAATGCTGGAGTCACACACCTAGGTGAGCATATTCCATCCCCACATGCAAGATAAATATTAAAACTCTCAAATACTTATCCATTGAATTAGAATTTCAAAGAAATATATATATTTCCTAAAATAAACAAAAACAAGTACTATTCAATAAAAGTAGCTCACAACTTAGAATATTTAAGAAGTTCCAATAAACATAAAGATATTTACTAATTTACCTGTACTAGNATACCATCACAGCAGCCTATAAATCGAAGATGTTTCTCCATTTAAAAATTCTTCAACAGATACCTCATGTTTTGAAATGGTGCAAATACGTGGTAACGACCTTTGAGAACTCATGGTGAGCATGTAGCTGTGAATGGTGAACAGGGGGGTTATAGTATACATTCCCTTACTCTTCAGGCTTGGAAAACACCTTCATGTTAGTATGTCTTTAGTAAAATATCCTGCTACACATGCACACAGTTTCTTTTATTATTTTATTCATTGAATAAATTTAGTGGGATTTGGGGGATCTTTCATTGACTCTTAATTACTTACATAATGTGGTTCCTCATTTGAAATTTCAATTTTATTTCCAATGCACCTTCTTTTCCTGGCCTCCATCTAGTGCCTCTCTTATTCTTCCTATGAGCCACCTGTCCTGAGATCCCCTCAATGCAAGCTCAGCACTATACATCCTCATTCTCTGAAACATGCTAATGATTACTGAGAAGCAGATTATTGGTAGATCCTCATATTTTTGGTAAATGCTTGATGTTATTCTATGTTATTGGTGGGTTAGTGAGTGGTTATAAATTTGAAATACAGCACATAACAGAAATATGGAAATCTTGCCTCTCCAGCCCTGTGATCTAATGCACTTCTTAAACTGGACTTCATTTGCTCAAAGAAAATCTGTTCTGTTTGGTTTGTTTATTGGCTTGGGAGTGGTTAGATTTTCTTTATATTCTCTATTTTATAAAAACCCCATAGAAGAGAGTTCTTCCATGTATGTCTTAACTTGAGAATCTTTAATTTATAGTAACACCATTTCCTTTGAACATTTCCATTATTGTTAGCAAATCTTTCCTCACTCCTTTTTTCTGTTTATTGAAAACAGAAAACTGTAAGTCACCTATTAAACCCCTGAAATATTTTATACTTCCCTTTCTTTTCTTTCATCATCATTGTTTCCTTTTATTATATTTACTCAGAGATATTTTAGTTAATTTGTACACTAGTCAATCATTTTGCACAAATTCTTACAGTTAGAGTTCTGAAGAACACTCTCCCTAGTTTTCATAGTCTGTTTTTCATTATGGTTGTCTTAATGTCTGAAAAATGTCTTATTTAGAAAGCATTTTGTACCTTTGATTTCTCTCTTTCTCTAGAATAAATGCTTCATAATTTTTAGTTGCTAATTTTGCTCACAAGTCTGGAGGCCATGAATTGAATACTTATGTCTAAGGATATGTCAATACAAAAAGGATAAAAAAAGAAAAGGAAAAGAAAACTTGGTATATTAGTGACTATTATTAACAAGCAAGATTGGCTTAGGTTAACTACCTAAAAAATAAAAAGGTTGAGGGAATCAATTCTAGAATTATTTAATTTTTTAAGTAGATTTGTAAAACAATAGAATAATGAATTTCATTTAGTTTGATCACTGACATTCAAAAGTGAATGTATAGACTAACATTTGTATGAAACATTTTGCAAATATTCATTTCCACCTAAGAGTCATTGATTATACTGAAAATATATGAACAAACTTAACAGCAATATTATTGGAAAATGATGTAAGAAATATTCTTTAGAGAAGAATTACACTATAGTGTAGAAATATGAAAACCTTACCAGCNCTCACATTGCATTTATTCAAAACAAATAGTGTAAATCTATACTTTAATACAACTTTCTTCAAATTATGTTGCATACATTATGGTAATGCACTAAATATATTATGATATTTAACATAAAATTAATATTATTAAATGCTAAAAGCCACCCTTCTTTTCTGGTGCTTAAGCCTTTACAATTCCAATTTCTTCTATGACAGGAATAAGGATGGGGTAGTTTTTAATATTGAAATTTTAATTACTTTTCTATCTGCTATCTCCCATGAAAAGTGTCAGCACCTGTGACTCTTAGGAGTTGTATAGGGGACCTGTGAATTTATTGTCCATCTGTTTTGATCCAGTTTTTTTCCATTTTTTTCTTTCTTCAAAGCACCATCCAATTAATTTAACTTCAATTAAAAATTACTGTGCTTGATTNTTTTCATTTTTATTTTAATATAAAGTGAAAACATCAATATTTCATGTTTGTTTATAGTGGTTTCACTAGTTAAAANACCCAGATTTTGAAATCAANAGCATAGTAAAAGGCACAAAAGTTCTANTAAGAATAAGAGACAGAATAAAGAAAACATTATAATGTACTTGGAAGTTTTCCTGTGTCCTGCCCAGTCCTGCAGCTGCTCAGAACCAAATAAACACACAGAGGCTTATATTATTTATAACTGTATGGTCTGTCTCTTATACACATCTAGATGTGTATAAGAGAGCTATTACATGCTGCTTTCTGGATACCAGGATGACAACTCTCTGCCTCTCCTTTCTCTTCCTGTCTATCTGCTTGGATTTCGACCTACCTCTAAGCTGTCTTGCCATAGGCGAAATGCCTTTATTTATCAACCAATCAGAGNAACACATATTCAGAAAGACAACCTACAGCACTTCTCCTTTTCTTTCTAATTATTTCCTTCTCAGGTCTCTGAGGAAGTTGAAGATTAGATAGTTGTAGTTACAGTTTTCATTGTTAATAATTTCAGAAATGAAACTCACTAAGAGGTGTAAAGTNTATAGATTTGAAAGACATCATAAGATGGTTTTCTGTTAGTAATATAAGTTAGGATAGAAAGTACATTAGGTACATTTTGGACTCAGCAAAATAGGATAGATAATGAAGTATTTTCTCTGAATTTACCAAATATAAATAGACTAGACATTGTAACTGTAATTCTTGCTTGATAATTGTTCTATTATATGTAATTTTACTTTGTTAAAGTTAAAACCTTCCTTTTTGATTATACAGAAAAGGGGAAATACTGTGGGATAATGCTCTTGAACACTAGTTTAATAAAATGCTGATTGGTCAGTTGCCAGGCAGGAAGTATAGGTGGGGTGAGCAGCCTAGGAGAATGTTGGGAAGAGGAAAAGAGTCAGGAGTTGCCAGTCAGACACAGAGGAAGAAAGATGACAAGGCAGAACAGAGAAAAGGTACCAAGCCATGTGGCTAAACATAAATAAGAATTATGGTTTAGATTAAATGTAAGAGCTAGTCAGTAATAAGCCTGAGCTAATGGCCAAGCAGTTATAATTAATATAAGCTTCTGAATGATTATTTTATAAGCGGGCCATGGGACTGCGGGAGCCTGGTGGAACCNGAGAAACATTCCAGATACATTATAACAATAATTATNATTGAATTTTGTCAGAAAAATCCACGGTGACTTTGTTTTTCCAAGGAATATTAGGTATCTAAATTACTATCAATTTGAACACAGAAATGAAGATATCAATAAATATCTTTTTTGAATATTGAAAAATATGAAAAATATGAATTTTGTTCACTGATGGTCTAATATTTATAAATCTTGCTCTTTGGTCTTTTTTCATACAATATTTATGAATATAGTTTCCCCTCATCCAACTGCTACCAGCTGCTCCCTACCTTCTACCCACCCAACTTAATGCTGTCTCTCTCAAAAAACAAAAAAAGATGAAAATTAATCAAAACAAATAACTAAAAAAAAGTTACAACCCTGAAAAAAAGGACAGACAAAATTTCACAACAAAGTATGGAGTCAATTTTGTGTTGGCAANCTAATCCTGGACACAGTTCCTGCCATGTGGCATAGTTAATATGAACAAGGGACTTTCTGTCACAGAGTTTCAGACTTTCTCTGGAATAATTTAAAAAAAAATGAGGAATCTTTCAAATCATCTAATAATTCCTATCACAAATTTATTCTTTTTTTTTTGAGACAGAGTTTCTCTGTGTAACAGTCCTAGCTGTCCTGGAACTCACTTTGTAGACCAGACTCACCTTGAACTCATAGAGATCCACTTCCCTCTATCTCCTGAGTACTGGTATTAAAAGCTTGCACAGCCACTGCCCGACCTATACAAATTTATTCTTAGGAAAAAAAAAACTGTATTACATTTCTTGGTGCTGTGGTCAAATACATAAAAGGAAACAAAATAAAGAATTGTTTATTTTGACTCACAGTCCAAGGAGACATAGCCTAGCATTGCTGAATTGCACATTGCTCATGCTGTCAGAAAGTCCAGAGGTGAAGAGTGGTTCTCAGCTTTTCTCCTTATTTTCATTCAGGACCTTAGCCTCTGAGATGGTGTGACTCAAATTCAGGATGGGTCTCCTGCATAAGTTAAACATTTCTAGAAATTCCCTGATAGACACAGTCACTGATATGTTTTCATGACAATGCCATTTCCAGTCAAAATAAAAAGACAGACTTTCCGATTTTCATACAAATCAAACTTCTTCATAAACCAAACTTTACATATGTAGATTCCTAGAAAATCATGAAGTCACTTACAGTTTCAGGAGCCACAAAAGGAGAAAAGGCAACAGTTATTTCTTTTTTTACTATCTCTGGATGTGCAGACAGTTAATTCTTACATCATTTAACATTGTGGATTTCAAACTTCCCNGAAGCTGGCTAACTAATACCTTCTGTCAGAACTCTAAAGAATATCCTGTTTTGTAAAGTTGGAAATCAAAAGGTGAAGGAGCAAAAATAGGGTCACAGGCAGTCAAAATCACATTTATAAATATATTATTTGTCACTCAGTTTTCCATGTTTTATACAATACAATTTACAGAATCATAGAAAAATCACAAAGCAGTCAAATATTGTTCCTATAGGACTGCATAGGTGGTATGTAGAATCTAGCCACTACTGTCTATTAACTAATAATTTGGGATGACAAAAATCTCTACCTTTGTTTAACTTTATAATGAACAAATTATTTTCAGTAAAATATGGGCAGAACCATTTATATATTATATATTCACTAGCAAAAATAAATTTACTGTAAGCATTCACCTGCCTTCTCTTCCTTTACTGACCTACCATAATAGCCTTGATAAGATTTCCTATAATAATAAGCCTCACAAAAATGTCAAGAAATTATTCAATTATANTAGTTGGTAAAATGAGAAAATTATAAAATGAATAAAAATAGTAATAGAAGACACATTTTTCTCACATTTTATACAATGTATGAATGTAAGCTACATATGTTAAGGAATTTCACTCATTGGTATTTTTCTATTACCAGTGTAAGTTTTGTTTGAATATTTTTGTATTCTCAAGTTTCATTTTAAAAATTACATCAGTGAATGGGCTTAGTCATAGTTGTGAAAATACATTTGAACTTAAAATCAGTGCTCATGCTCCTAATGTGTAAAATATAAAAAAATTAAATATGTTTTAGTTTATGATGCAAAATAATGATATATTGACTCAGTATGGTCTCAAATAAATCCTTGAACACGAGTTTCAAGTAGTCTCCATTGAACACAAAATTAAAAATTGCAAAACCTCATTAAGAGAAAATTAATATGAAACATTACTTTGAGAATAATTTTAATCTCTGGATTTGGGCTTTTATTTTCTTTTTATGTTTATTCTAATTTTTATTTGATTAATAATATTTAGCTGATTTTCCATACACCTTGTAATACATTTTCAGNGACTTAAGTACTTTCTGGACATGATTATTTTATGTTGTTTTCTGTAGAAATTTGACATCTATGAATGCAATTCTGAAATATAGACTTTCCTTGTATAATACAATAAAACGTATAGTCCCTTACATTTATGTGTTTTATAATTATAATAATTTTTAAGATTTTCCTGTAAAATTACATATACTTCACTACTGATAATATATTCTTGTTTTGTTGTTCCTTAATTAATAATGGAAATATCATTCTTTGGAAAGTAAATTGAGCAGTACCATAGGTTACTCGTCCTTAATCTATTTTCAGCCATCCTTATTAGAATGTAGCNCTATGATTAATTTGATTTTATTCATCTAGGCAGAAAAACAAGGGATTAGAGCTCAAGAGAAAGCATTCCTTTAATATGCCAGAATAGACATAGTGCATGTCTTTTACAGTAATAATCATAACATACATTACATAATAGGAGCATATTTTTGTTTCTGCTAAAACTATGTTACTAAAGTAGAAATGACATGAGAGTATAAACAATCTTACTTTAATCTTAACTTTCCTTTTCATAAACTGTCCCAGAGCAGNTTTTGTATGTTTATGAATCACTGAATAATTGATTGCCTCTTCATTATCTCTCTGAAAATTCTAATTTAGTTCCAGCATAACTTGGCAAATTTAAATGGAATNTTCATTTCTAGTTGTACTTTTACACAGTCTCATACATTAGTTAGTTTATTGCTCCCCTATGAAAACAGGTGCTCAAATATTTTGTNTGAAAGAATTTCTCCAGCACAATCCTCCACATATTAACCAAATGAATCAATCTCATGATTTAGTTATGCTGCAGAAAAAATAATAAAATAATTTTATAACTATTTAAGATGCTGATGCAANAGGATTACAAATTTAAGTTCAGTCTGGTATACACAGCTGTTTCAAGGCCGGTTTGTGTAGCTTAGTGGGATTCTGTGTGAAACAAACAAACAACAGGGAGTAGAAGAACTGGTGGCTGAAGGAATAGTAAAGTGTTTATATTCATGTATGAAGCTCTAGCTTCAATCCCTACTACCATGATGTATTCTATACTATACATATTATACACACACACTCACAGACACAAAATTNAATTATTAACACAAATTTTTAAACAAGAACCTTCAAACGTACTTGTGTTTTTGGCAGTAAATACATGACCTGCCCTGACTGATTGCAGTCTCCTCCTTCACCCTCCCTTGACACTCTGCTCAGTAATCAATAACAGATCACAGAAGGTAAAGGGCAATGACTCTNCAGCTAATTGTTTCACATTAATTCTTGATTTAATTCAACCTAATCATCTTTGAATCTTCTTTCATAACTTCTATATGTCATGTCATATGTACCCTGCCCATGTGNATAAGCAGATATCCACTAGTGTATTTTCTGAACATAGTATAAAGATAATTTATTGCAGTATAAAAATCAAAATAGGAAATTTGTGATTGAAACTTAGTTTTATATGATCAGTTTTAGGTATTCTCAGCTTTGAAGATAAATATGTTCCACATAATTTGGTCATTATCACTTATATTTGCATATGTGTATATATTTTATTTATATATATTCATATATTTTTTAAAAATATACTATTAAGCAGTANACTTCTAAAAATTCAGTTTTTGTACTTATTTTGTGTCTCGAATATTTCTTTATATCTCCTTCAGTAAACTGACATTGTCTATTTCATTTACTTCAAACGCTTAAATGAACATTCTCTAATGTGATCTACATCTATGTACTCATATAGTACCTAGTGTATCTAATGTCCNAGTCACTTTATTTGTTTATAGTGTAGAAGGACATGGGTAACTAAGATCCCTGAAAAAGGATGTAGGCACAAATCNACAAGCTTTCTTTATTTGAAAAACATAAAACAGCAGACTAAAAGAGAGCCCAGAAAAGAAAGTCCTGACTCTGGCAACATGCTGCCAAGCACTTTTCTCTAAGTGAATTAGTTTGCCATGAGTGTTAGAAAAAAACATTCTATGTTTAAAAAAAAATAGCATTGGATAACTATGCAGAGAATGAACAAGAAATGAAGAACACAGGCAGGAACTCAAATGCCACAGTAACTACATTGTTCTCTAACACTGTAACTCAGTGTTTTTCCCACCCATTGTTTCAATTGATTGGCATCTGTCTGTTACTTCTCCTGTCATACATTACTCCTATCACATACATAACAATCAAAATAAATAAATGATAGAGAAGTTTAATTGCTACCAGAACACAAGAAGGTTGACAGGTGGATGTGTAGATTGATAGAAGATATAACAATAGATAGATCAGCACATGGTCACAGTTTTTATGAGATTATTCTGTGCTCATCTATTTCTCCATAAATATTATGATGCCAAGATATCACTTTACCAACAGATGCTTGTGCCTAATACATCAGGTTCCTACCAAGATTACTTGAGTCTTCTCCAGCCTCAGTCAACTCTCCATGGAAGATAAGGNAAAAAAAACAATCATAGAACACTGAATATTCATTTAAGAAAAGTGAGCTATCCCTCACTTTGCAGCACCAGCAATGCAGCTGGACCCTTCCCCAACCTCTGGTGGAATTCCACTGCTGCTCTGGCATAGTCTCCACAAGCCTACAGGCAGGTGAAATACTTGCTTCCAGGCTGCATCATCACCCCAGCCTCCCACTGGACACTGTCCCACCAAGACTCATTCGGTCAAGACCCACTCTGCCACCCAACCAAAAGCACCAGAACATCCTCTGCAGAGCCAGCCTTCCCCCACAATCACAGCAGACTATATAGGCACAGGTGTAAACCACAACAATTGGGAGAACAGGCACAGGCACAAACTTGTTGGAAGAAAAGATAAGTAAATGCCAGAATAAGAATACATTCAACAACCTAAAGAGCAATGTGGCACCTCCAGAACCCAATGATCCTACAAGAGCAAAACTTGAACATTCCAATGCAATTGAAACACAAGAAAATGAACTTAAAAATTACTTGATGAAGATGATAGAGGCTCTTAAAGAAAAAATTCCTTTAAGGAATTCAGGAAAAGACAAACAAAAATTGGAAGAAATCTGTAAATCACTTAAAGAAAGCAAAGAAAACCAATAAAAACAAACAAAAAAGTGAAGGAAACAGTTCAAGACTTGAGACTGAAATAGAAACAATAAAGAAAACACAAACAGAGGGAATCCTGAAAATGAAAAATCTGGAGAAGCAAATAGGAACTACAGATGCAAGCATCACCAACAGAATACAAGAGATGGAAGGGAGGATCTCAGGTGTTGAAGATATGACAGAGGAAATAGATCCATCAGTCAAAGAAAATGTTCAATCCAATAAATTCCTAACACAAAACCTCAGGAATTCTGGGACACAATGAAAAGACCAAACCTAAGAAAAATGGGGATAGAAGGACAAGAATCCCAGCTCAAAGGCTCAGAAAATATACTCAATAAATCATAGAGGAAAACTTTCCCAAACTAACAAAGAACATGTCTATAAAGGTACAAGAAGCTTACAGTACGCCAAGTAGGCTGGATTAAAAAAAAATGTTCCCTTACCACATAATAATCAAAACACTAAACATACAGAATGAAGAAAGAATTTTAAGAGCTGAAAAGAAAAAAAAGCCAACTAACATAAAAAGGCGTACCTATCAGAATTACACCCAACTTCTCAATTGAGTCTCTGAAAGCCAGAAAGTCCTGGACAGACATTGTTCAGACACTAATGGACCATGGATTCCAGCCCAGACTACTTTCAGCAAAACGTTCAATCAACATAGATAGAAAAAACAAGACATTTCATGGGGAAAAAAAAACAGATTTAAACAATACCTAATCACAAATCCAGCAATACAGAAAGTACTAGAAGGAAAACTCCAACCCAGAGAAGTCAGTTACATTCACAAAAACACAGGTAACTGTTAATCTCACAAGAGCAAAACCCAAAGATTGGAAATACACATACTACCATAACCACCACCAAAACTAAACAAAACAACAACAACAAAAATTAATGGGAATTAACAAACACTGGTCAATAACATCTCAATATCAATGGACTCAATTTGCCAATAAAACAACACAGGCTAACAGAATGGTTATGAAAACAGTATCCATCCTTCTGCATACAAGAAGCACACCTCAACTTCAAAGACAGACATTATCTCAGAGTAAAGGGTTGGGAAAAGATGTTTCCAATCAAATGGACCTAAGAAGCAAGCCAATGTAGCTATCCTTATATCTAACCAAATAGACTAAACTAAAATCAATCAAAAAAGATGGAAGAGGACATTTAATATTTATCACAGGAAAAATAGATCAAGATGAAATCTCAATTCTGAACACCTATGTCCCAAATANAAGTGCACCCACATTTTTAAAGGAAACATTACTAAAGCTTAAATCACATATCAAACCCCACACATTAATAGTGGGAGACTTCAACACCCCACTCTCAGCAATGAGCAGGTTTGCCAGACAGAAACGTAACAGAGGAATACGGAATTGACAGATGTTATGACACAAATGGACTTACTAGACATCAACAGAACATTTCACCCAAACACAAAAGAATATACCTTCTTCTCAGCACCTCATGGACTTTCTCTAAAATCNACCACATACTCCGTCATAAAGCAAATATCAATAGATACAAAAAATTTGAATAACATCTTGTATCTTATTGGACTACCATGGATAAAGTTAAAAAATCAACAACAAAACAAACTACAGAAAGTCTATAAACTCATGGAAACTGAATAACTCTCAATTGAACTATCTCTGGGTCAAGGAAGAAGTAAAGAAAGAAATTAAAGACTTCCTAGAACTCAATGAAAACGAATCTATAACATACCAAAACTTATGGGACACTATGAAAGCAGTGCTAAGAGGAAAGTTCATAGCACTAAGTGGCTACATGAAGAATTTGGAGAAATCTCATACTAGTGACTTAACAGCACACCTGTAAGCTCTAGAATAAAAAGAAGCAAACTCACCTAGGAGGAGTATAAGGCAGGAAATAAACTCAGGGCTGAAATCAATAAAGTTGAAACCAAGAGAATACAGATTCAAGGAAACAAAGAGTTGGTTCTTTGAGAAAATCAACAAGCTAGACAAGCCCTTATCCAAACTAGCCAAAAGGCAGAGAAAGAATATTAAAATTAACAACATCAGAAATGAAAAGGGAAACATAACAACAGACTCCAAGGAAATACAGAGAATCATTAGGTCATACTTCAAAAANCTGAACGCAACAACATTGGAAAATCTAAAAGAAATGGACAACTTTCTTGATAGTTACCATGTCCCAAAATTAAATCAAGACCAGATAAACAATTTAAACAGACCTATAACCCCTAAGGAAATAGAAAGTCATTAAAAGTCTCCCAACCAAAAAAGCC
>LZPO01108407.1:0-10676 GCA_001675575.1 Neotoma lepida | reverse complement strand
ACAAAGAAGCCAAAACTGTACAATGGAAAAAAGAAAGCATCTTCAACAAATGGTGCTGGCATAACTGGATGGCAACATGTAGAAGATTGCAAATAGATCCATATCTGTCACCATGCACAAAACTCAAGTCCAAGTGGATCAAAGACCTCAACATAAATCCAGNGTATATATTTACCTTCTGTGCAGTTAGGTACTTCAAGTCTAATACAAAATGCACCTGATNATCAGTAAATATTTCATGGAACAAATTAAGATTTAAAAGATCCTCCATAGCAAAAATAGTAGCTCAAATNTATCCTCTAAGCACAGGGATATTGAAGAAAAGTGATAATCACAATTTAGATGAAAACTTGATTTCCCTAACAAATTCTAGATATCCAGACAACAAAGAAAGAATAAAACAAAATCTTAGTTTTTTTCACTTTTGAAAAGAAACATAGAAAATGTATTTATGAATTGTAATCTATCAAAGTAAAAGAAAATTAATTTCAAAATATTTGCTTATTAATTTTTAAATCTTATGAGCATATATGCAACTCTTTCTCAGTTTGACAACTGATTTTAGATAGTAAATTCAAAAGTTTTATAACGAATTGTTAAAGAAAAATAAAAATGACCCCAGTTATCTTTATGTTGCAAAAATGTATGCTTCAATGCACAGGAATGACTATTTAAAAATTTCTCAATATGTTGAAGCTACAACAACCATGATATTTTAGCATCCAAGATTAAGAAATAAGATAAAATTGTATGTAGCTGTGATTTGTAACAATTGTAGAGGAATCATGTACACTCACATGTTAAGTAATAAAGAGTTTTTTGATACTTTGAAGGTGTTCAAAATGAGTTAGAACACTAATAATCCCACCTGNATAATGTGNAAATATGTTTCNTTGAACATTAATCATACTGAGGAACAGATCAACACATACATTTATTAAAGAAGTTTTAAAATCCAAACTTTTAATAAGTGAAAACTCGTGTCAAGGCCTCTTGTTCCCTAGGAGGAATGATCTCTCCTCCTCACTAAATCACACCATATTATGTGACAAGGCAGATGATGTGTTAGTGGCCACATGCTGACTGAGCAGCTGTACAAAGTGAATTAAAACCAAAACCTGAGAACATTGACAACCGCAAACTTCTTTGCAATTTTAGTAAAAATGNAATAAGTTTATGTTGATTATACAATAAATTAAGTGCCATAATTATGTTCATATAATATTTTGAATATTTTAATTGAATAATAAATNATGGCTTTGTAATATATATGCACTCTGTAGATTTTTAGTCTTTAGAGGTACTTGTAAACTATATAAATACATGAGACAGCAATGTCAAAAATTTTACAAATGACAATCAATGAGTAAGTTATGACAATTTATTTAGTAGAACTCAAATGAGACTCAGAATTCTGTGCTTTTTTACTTATTACTTCAATCTCAATCTCAAATTAATAGTTCTGTAAATACTCTGCAGCAATTGATATAATTCTTTAAGTGATCTTCTATAAGGGGCATAATTTAGACACTCAGCTTAGGACACCATCAAAAGGCNTCTCTACCAGTGCACTGTCCTAGCTACCACACAGTTCTGGTCCAGACTGATCATCAAGCTACAGCTGTCTCTGCATAGGCACTGGATTTATTGTGACTATTTCACATTCAATATTATTCTGCTCACCTATCCTAAGACTTTTGTTTTCCAAGGACTCCCTGCTGCTGCAATGCTATGGGGACAATAGATCTTCCAAAAAGTTAGTATGCACTGATTATCGGGCATCTGCCACACCTCTCCCCACTTTTGTATGTTCATGCTTNTGGCTCACTTATGTCTGTCCTCTTCTCTGGAATTTTGTTTCTTATGTGGATGAATTCTAAGTCAGCCAAAGCAATCAACATAGCCCTCATTCAGTATCCTGCAACATTATTGCCTCTAAATAGGGCACGGTTGTAAGTGTGCCCCTCGATGAGTAGTGTTTCCCAGCTTNGGCTACTTCTTAAAGATTTATACATCTGGTAATTACTTTCAACATCTTTTAATACTTCTTGATGGTAAACATCATTTCTATACCTCTGTGTNTTATATCTTTTCATTGGTTATTGAAATTCAATATAATACAAACACAGTTCAATGTTACCATAAAGAATCTTATCAAAAATATTTAATGTAAGTTTCTGTGTAATGTACAGCATCTGATCTGAAAGATGATATTTTCAGTTCAGATTGGAATTGCAAATGTTTCAGCTATCAANGGAAACTGACTACTTAGGAAAGTTCAGCCAATGAAATTGNTGCACCTTGTGTACATTTAAATAAACTCTGACATTGCAGAAGACTAAAAAAAAGTGTTGACATCAGATAAGTTTCTAAAAATAATAAATGGAGATTTGTTTTGCTCTTAAACTTGAGTAACATCCTGAACTCCTTGCCAGTGAGAAATGACCTCGAAAGTGCAGTGGAATTTCAATGAAGCTATCCCCTACAGTAGACAGTAATGAAGTAGCAACCCAAACTCATTCTGGGGAATACATGCAGCTGTTGTATTTGGCTATTTTGGTAATAATAACAATATAAAGACAACAATGTATGATAGATTTCATTCTTGAATACCGTTTGTTCTATTTTCTGAAGTGATAAGGCTTTGTTGTTTCACTGTATATTTCTTATGAGTACAAGTATGAGCATAAAGAGAGTCTGGAAAGCACACAGTGCATGAACCTTTTTATGAAACCACAAGGATAGTTTCATATATGGAACATGTATTGGAAGTTGGAGCTCATTTTACTTAACGCTCAATAAAACCACACACATAGTAGACTCATTATCAATCANATATGAACATGGCCTCAGGTATTCAGTATNTACTGTAACCTCAAAGGAGAGAGCTTACTAATCAAAAATAATCTGCCAAAATAAAAACAACATATTTGAGAATGGAAATTGTGGCAATTTGATCAAAAACAANAAAAGTAGCAGTAGATAGGACTAGATTAATTGCTTTGGTACCCTTTTTAAAATTATAAATTTNAAATTCATTGTTTGAAAATTGTTGCTCCTGAAATTNGTTATCTCTTGTCTTATTTTCAANTTCAAATACATGATTACAACTTCTTATACCTTTTTAATAATAATCTTTTTTTAACTATTTTGCAGTCTGTCTTTCAGTTTGAAAGTGATATGTTGACTTCCTCCACTTTCCTAAGCTGTTGCCTCTTTTCTAATATGCTATGAAATACAGCGTTCAATTTGATCAATTTATCTCAATTCTATTTTTTTGTTGTTGTCATTTTTACATGTTTCTAGTTGGGTTANTTATCTTGTGAAATTCTCTATCAAAGTGCATGTATTTTTGCAAGTGAGTTATGTTTTTATTTTTTCTGAGAGTTTGTGGTGAGCTTAGTCTACAGAATGAGCTCCATCACAGCTAGGGCAACACAAAGAAACTCTGTCCTGAAAAAGAAAAAATTATTTACCTACCTGTAAATTTTTAAGATTCTAGTTAACCCTTAATTTCATTTATATAGGGTCTAATTTTGCCTGTGTTTTCAAATGGTGATTTTTCCTCCATCATTTCACAATTTGTTATTCAGCTTGTCTATCTAATACCATCTAGCTCCTCAAAAGAAGAAGCAATATTCTCTTTTTCATTCAAATAACTAATCGTTTTCCCTTTAGGAAATATGACAGCTTTGGAGCCACAGGCCTCCATCTTTCACCATGAAGCTGTTACCATGAAGTTAGAGCATTAGTTAGAAATGCCATTTTTTTCCTATTTGAGTCAAAATTTGTTGGATTGAGATGTAGCACAAGTTTTTAAAGGAACATTGTCTTATTTGTCATTTAGTCTTTTTTTAAACTTCTGGCAAGTATATCTTCCTTTCCTTCAGCATTCATACACTGGAGTGGTATAAAAGAAGCTAACCTCATATGGAAGTGCATACAAGTGTACATACAAGTGTATGCTTCCGAAAGCTGATAAAAACAAACAACAACAATTGCTAGAATATGACTTTGTGATCATGACAAATGTTTGACTGTTTTCAATGAACATATTTTAAACTGTCACAAAAACAAGTATTGTTCAGAGTTATCAGGAAGTATGTTCCTTTGTTTTTAGTTGCAAGATGATTATTTCATATTCACACTGATATTCACATATTAGTGTGGAGTGAAAGCCTGACTTTAAGGTGCATTTATGGTACTCAATTGAACAATATGATCTTTAAAGTTTTTATCCCCGTTCCTTGTAATTNTAGCTTATAGAAACAGTTTGGCTGGATGGAAACATAAAAATTAAAATTCAGTATTCTTATATGAAAATTCTGAAATTGGACAACATAGTTTAAGATTAACTAAATGCATTTTGTAGTACAACTTTGTGATTTTAAAATATTTTGATCATATTAAATTTAGGTCTTTCGTACATTGTTTGAATATACTTTTAAGTTCTTTGACTAAATGTCCTCACCTTTGGGAATAAATTGTTAAAACAATTTTTAATAGTCTCTGTTAAAAAGAGTCCTCTAATACATATACATATGTTGTAATCAATCTTCACTTCTAGTATCTGTTAATTTGAGCTCCTTATTCATAGTTTTTGGCAAGTATCACTAAATAGATACTGTTCTTGTATCATTTGTCTTGCTGGGATAACATGCTTTGGTTGAAAACAAAGAGTTTGGAGGGACTTGAGGAGAGAAAAGCATTTCTTTAGGATTCCATATCACAACCCACCATGGAAGTAAGCCAGGGCAGGAACTTAAAGAGGAATTTGAAGTAGAAACCACAGAGTAATGCTGCTTGCTGGCTCATTCACAAGATCATGCATAGCTGACTTTCTCATAAAGATCAGGCACATNTGTCTGTTGGAGTAAGTAGGCTGGGCCCTCTTACATCATTTATTATCATGGCAACCCCCACAGATATNCACATCTGCCATTTTATTCTTCAGAGTCTCTCCATTTTCAGATGACTCTGGATTGTACTAAGTTGAGAGTTAAAAGTATCTAATAAAGATATGGTCCCCAGAATATGATCTAATGAATATCCTTAAAAGAGAGTAAAGCACTATATGCAGTGTGCAGGAAAAAATGTCAATTCATATTATAACCAGAAATTAGATTCATGGAGCTGAGAATGAACAAAAGTCAAGGATTTCTGGTGCCCCCCAAAAACAAAGAATTAAACATGGATTTTAATATTTGTTTATGTTTATATTTGTGAGTGAGGTAGAAGTCATGAGATAAGGGAGATGTCATGGTAGTAGATAAATGATAGAGATTGATAAAGAAATTTAAAAATGTGACCCAAAAGCAGCATCAGGACTATTGGAAAAGAAAGGCTAATAGTCAGAGAATATAAGAAAAGAAAATACCAATCAAGACAAAAAATGATAATGCCATTCTGAAATACTTTGTCTTATATGGTAATTCAAAAACAAAGCAAACAAAGACAAAAAAGGCACAGTCANCCTAGGATACTTCAAGAGAATATAGCTCTAACCAGATCTTGGTTTCAACATGTCAATTTGAAGAATGGTTTAAAAAAGAAAAAAAAATCTCTTCTTTGAAGTCATGTAATTTTTGTTTATTGTGAAAAATAAAAACATAAACAGAGTTCATGTGGTAACAGATCTATCTGGCATACCGGAGCAGTCAGGATATAGCATGATGTAAATTAAATGGCTTATGGAATTTTATATTAAAATGATGAAAAATTAGTTCAAGAGCTCAAGTAGGAGATTCTTTTATGATCTTCATTTTGTCTTATCTAGCAATATGAGTCCTCAGGTAGAATTATCAATGTACCATTTGCTAAGATGGAAATAGGCGGTTATTTTTCTCTTACAGCTCTATTTCACTGGAAGTCCAATATCTGCAAATAAGTCTCAAGTAATCTGAAATATCATGTCTTACTTTCCTCTGTGTGCATTAAGATATTTCTACATTAAAACCTTTTGTGATACAGTTTAAGCATATTTTTAACTTAAAAGTAATTTAAATATAATAATAAATCTTATCATTAATATAAACAATATGGAAAATATNAATTGAAATTGGCATATAAATATCAATTAGTCAAGCTCAAATAACTATAGAAATTTTTAACACATGTATTGCTAATTTTGAAAATTTTATTTTATGAAATGTNCTTTCTTAATTTCTTATTTCTCTTCTCTTCTTTTCATATTTGTAGTAGAACATAGGCATGTTAATAAATTGACACCTTTTTTTGTTTTTTGAGACAGGGTTTCTCTGTGTAGCTTTTGTGCCTTTCCTGGAACTCACTNGGTAGCCCAGGCTGGCCTGGAACTCACAGGCCTGCCTCTGCCTCCCGAGTGCTGAGATGAAAGGCATGCGCCATGACCGCCCAGCAAATTGACACATTTTATAAGAATAAGTTAAAAGATATTTATTTGGCATGATGGCTATTCTTGGTTGTCAACTTGACTATATCTGGAATGAACTACNGTTCAGAAATGGAGGGCATATTTATAATCTAGATCTTGAGGCAAGAAGACATACCTTTTATCTGGGCCACGCCTTTTGCTAGAAGCCTATATAAGGACAATGGAAGAAGGAAGGGTTGCTTCTTCATCTACTTGCCAAAGCCTTGTCAGAACATCGATTCCTTCACTGGCATTGGAGCCTACTTCTTCAGGATTCCAGCATATACAGAAGACTAGCTGAGACACCCAGCCTCATGGGACTAAGAAGCTACTTGATTCTTGGACTTTCCATTCACAGCTAGCAGAAATTGGACTGCAGCCACTAAATCATTCCAATAAATTCCTATTATATAAATAGATAGATGATAGACAGAAGATGAGAGAGAGAGAGAGAGAGAGAGAGAGAGAGAGAGAGAGAGAGAGATTCATCTCATAAGTTCTATGACTCTAGAGAACCCTGACCAATATAGTCTGGAGAGTCAAAAACCAGAAAGGAATGAAACACAGAAAAGAGTAATTAAAAAGTAGCTTTACTGGGAGATATTTTGAGTGGTAAGGACAATCATTCAGCATTCCTCTACAATAGTGAACAATGCAGTAAACAAATTCAGTAGTAGCATGCTTGCTACTTGGGAAAAAAAAATCCAGGTCAGAGTAGAAACATAATGCAGAGCTTTAACATAACAATGAAAATTATCTTTTGGAGAACCACAGGTTGCTTTGAAAAAAGCATCGGGCCATGTTCTCAGATGCTGGACTACATGGTAAGAATATTTTATTTGTCCTCATATATCACAACTAACCTGACACAGTAGTCATTAAGAAAAAAAAACAGTTTCCTCCTTTTGTTCTATTTTTTTATTTTAACAAAAATTGTATGATGACCTTATAAACTTAACATTTTAGAGACGATTCCACAAACTGATATATTTAGGTTGCATTAAAATTTACATTAAAAATACCAGTAAACTAGATCTAAGTTTCAGTCAAGAATAAATAAAAAAGTCTAAACAGCAAATTAAATAAGAGGCAGGTTAATAATTCATTTTTACATTATAATAATGTTGCCGGGCAGTGGTAGCACACACCTTTAATCCCAGCACTCGGGAGGCAGAGGCAGGTGGATCTCTGTGAGTTCGAGGCCAGCCTGGGCTACCAAGTGAGTTCCAGGAAAGGCACCTGTATCTAAAAAAAAATAATAATAATGTCTTAATCATGTATTGCACAGAGCAAACTAAATCCGTAATTTAGTTAATAAAGACTGCTTGTTGATTTTAGATCATAAATATAGTCGTAGTCTCAACCAAGATGGTGTAATTAAAAGATAGCTGTAAGAAAAAAAAATTTTAAATCTGTATCATTTAGTGTCAATCAGTAACATAATTATAATAAAAACTTGTTAACCCTGCTAACTAATTATGTAAATAACAGTCATCTATAAACCACTCACTGTATCTATTGTCAGAGAACTTTGGCCCCAGTTTCTAAACCCAGCACTCATCATCTGCCCGTATTGCCGTAACAAAGTTGACATCCTCCATCAATGCTGTCTTAAGTAAAAGCTGGCAAATTCCTAGTTCTTTTTTTTTTATACCATAAATATTTATTTATTATTCACAAGAATATGAGCGGGAGGAGGGAGGAGAGGGGGATCTGAGGTTGGTATGTAAAAGGAGTGGAAGATCTTTTTAATTAAAAAATAATAATAAATTCCCAGTTCTTAAACTGGCCTTTCATGGTTGTTTTTCCCTTTTAACCACAATGATCACTAGATTATATTGATGCTAAGGCTTGTTTTTAACTACACGTTTACAAGTAAAAATAAAAAGNCAAAATAAGTAAAAGTGTAGAAATTTAAGTCTTCAATTTTTAAGGTCAATATTCTCTCAAAGTGGTTTAGAAATTTCTCTTCATATTAAAGTCTTTAATAATTCTGTTACAGTCTTTATTAATTTAACTATTATAATGAAAAATGAGTCATTAAAGCCTCTTTTATGAAATGATAATTTTTTACAAGAAATTCAAATAGTCAACAGTTAACAACATGGGGCTCTATAAGTATGAATTATTAAAATCAATGTTTAGAAACTTTTATTTTAGTAGTTATGCCAACTATAGTGAACTTGTGAAAACTGTATTAGAGTTTACTGAGGATAATATTGAATTTAACTTATAATACATAGAATATCATTGCCTAATGTATTTCTTATAATAATGATGTCCATACCAGGTACCTGCTAATCATAATAAGAATTTTCAAGAATAATACACTGATTTTATGAACTATGTTGATTTGTGCAAGCAAATACAGCCCACACCCAAACACATACACTATGAGTAGCATAAATTGTCAATTACAAACCATTGGGTTTCTTTTCTTTCTTTTTTTTTTTTTGCTTTTATTACAGAGATGGAACTCGAAGATTTAATTTTTTATTTGTAAATACCTTCTATAATGAAAGACACTGAAGTCTTTTGGACTTGCCTGTAAATCTGGGAACTGACTTACCAATAATTGCATCATAAAATGATAGTCCTTCTCAAGGAATACAGAAAAAGGCAAATGAAAATAAACAATAGCTATTAAGTAGTTTTTAAAATTGACTGTCCACTGTATAGGATATATAATCACCTTGGAGAAAAATATGTATTTGCATAACAGGAAACCTGATATTAAATAACAATGACTACCTTGTTTGAAATAAAGGAACCTGTATTTACCTCAGGCAGGTAAATGGAGAAAAGTGTGGCCACTTGCAAATCTCTACCAATAAATAAAATAGCCAAATCTTGTGAATTCATTGTCATTTAATGAGTTCACATAAACATATTCCTCTATATTTAGACATGGATCATTCACAAAACTAAGGATTATTTTTCAGATGCATAATTTATGAATTTCAAAAAACTTTACTTTTAAACACAGCCCTGAAGATCTCTACTGTTAGATTTTGGTATGAATTCTACATTTTCTCAAATTGTAAGACTTCTGAAGCCTTCACAGGTACTCGTTATGAACCACTTTGGTTTTCTGATCACTATTACAGCTGTCAGCCTTCGGAATTCCTTGACAAATGGCTTGGGGTACATCTCCAAGCATGGAATAATGTTTCTTCATGAAAGTAAATATCCTTCAAGACATTATGCTTTTCATGCTGGCTAGACTCAGATCCCTCAGAAAAATGCAGCAACAAATTCCAGAGAAATATGTATGAACCCCCATAATAATGTTATACTTCTGCGATCATCATAAATTTGCTCTCCTGTCTCTAGAATTGTTCACATATCTACATATACAAACAGGTTTTTTTTATACCTTATGCTTTTGTCTGTTTCACATAGCATGATATTAGCAACAAAGAATACTTATATGTTACTTAAAATGGATAGTTTAATTCTTTTTAGTCTTGTTTTCGGTAAAGCAATGTAATTATAGCCATTCTAAGCACAGCAATTGGATAAGGATTTCTGACTCTTGGTGGCAACTGATTCCTGAAGAGTCATTATTTTTTTCTAGTTGTATCATAATCACTTTTGTATCAATATCATTATTGACTATATACTTATATTATATCATGGACACAATGACTTACTACTCATCTTAATTGTGAGCCTTACTATTTGACAAAGGGATCTCCCGTTAAAACAAAATTTTATCACTCATAATAGTTGCATTAAAATCTGCAATGTGGCCTCCAGCATTTCCAAGAATTATTCATACTTACTATTTTGTCATGCGTGTTCTACTAAAAATTGTGTTCTCCCATCAACCATCAGAGCTTACAGAGGCTACATTGTATAATTCAATTTCTTACTAATTGCTAATATTCATCAAGCATCATTTTGATTTCTATGTCCTTATAATTGTTATCTCCTTCAAACATATAAAATATCTGATATTATTCTTTAGCAAATTCTTTTTTTATTAAAAGATTTTCTTTTATTTATTTTTACATTAAAAAGATCTTCCACTTGATTTTGTTTTTTCATTCTTAATTTGATCCTGAATTTTCTAAAACCTTGACTCCTAAGTAATTGTTTTTCTACTTTTTCTGTAAANCTATTGTAAAGGAAAGTATGTGGTTAAATATAAACAATAAGAATTTGTATTATTCACGAAATAACTAAAAGAAGTGAATATTATTAAAATAGTGTAAATATTTAAAAAAATGATTTTCTTATTTTACACACCAACCACAGAACGACCTTTTCTCCCTCCTCCCTC
>LZPO01108406.1:26230-57356 GCA_001675575.1 Neotoma lepida | reverse complement strand
AAAAAAAAGAATGGAATCCTCAACTTCAAGTGCATATACCAAAAACGCATAGAATAACCCATTGAAACACATAAGGAGCCTGACAGCTCACCTACATTAGTATTTGCACCACAAATAATCCCTTGGTTAAAGGAGAAAGTAGAACTGTCCTTGAACACACATACTACAGGAATTAATACCCACTCAGTCATGACTTGAGAAGATGACCTATGCACTGAGGAGAGAAAACACCCCTAGGAAGCCACAGGAAGAAATAAACTGCACTACAAGATTAAAGAAGCCAATGACTTTGGGCATTCACAAACACTGCAGCATTGAAAATATTCAACACTCACCCATTAATCTGAACTCTGAATGACAGGGGTCAAGTATCTATGAAAAACCTCAAGGCTATGCCAGATGGAAAACCATGTAGGCTGCCTGCAGACCTTCTCTTCTCAATCTGATGCTCAGATCTAATCTCACAAACTCATCCAGACCTCTGTAACAGAAAACACTTGCAATCCTTGCCTTTTGCCCGCTGCTGACCTCTAAGGTGGATCCCACAGACATGTCCCTTGGGCAACAAGTAGGAAGAAGGGAGAATCACAACTCTCAGAGATCCAATCCTTTGAGTCTCATCCCTGCTCCATTGCCTAGGACAACAACCCACACATCAACTAAACATGAAGATTTCGACCTGGTGCCTACGTGGAGCCTTACCCCCTACAATCTAGGGTCTTTGGTATGAGAAGGAATTCTGCATGCTGATGAAAGAGAAATCAGAAAACCAACACAGCCACAAACCCTTTGGCTGACAATCTGTCTTGCCTGAAAATTACGGTAGGGCAATGGTAACACAGAACATATGGGAGTAGCCAACCCATGTCTGATTTAATTTAAGGCAGCACACAGCACAAGAATGAACCCTTACCCAACACCAATTGTCTACCCAGGCACCAGAAATGAAATAGCCCAGAGTCCTAGGCTAAGGGCAAACAATACTCGACTAAATATGAGTTCAAAAAAAAATTACCAGTAAAAGGGCTCCTAATGATATACTGCTTTATTCATATATCAGTGCCTTAGCCACTCATCAGAGAGGTCTCCTCTGGCGGCAGATTGGAACAGATGCAGACACCCACAGCCATATCTTATAGGAGAGAGTCTACATGAAACATCACCATCAAATAACTCCCCTTAGAGCTAAGGGAATCACATAGAAGACAAGGCAGAAAGGCATTAAAGGCCAAAGGGCTGGAGGACAAGCACTATTAGCTTAGAATTTCATGGTACTCTGAACTCTGAGAATAAGTGGGTCTCTGCCTCATGTGCCAGCAGTTGGGACCCTTTTCCTCCCAGTGAGTAGTCATGTTCATTTTGGTTATAATAGGTGCACCTTTGTCTTATTTTCCTTTAATTTATCATTTGGGGTTGTTATCTCTTCAAAGCCTGTTCTTTTCTAAAGAGAGACAGAAAGCAAGTAGGTATTAAGAACAATTACAAGGAGAAGAGGTGGCAAAACTAAAACCACTATAGGTTGTTAGAGAAAATAAATTCGTTATAACAATATAATAAAAAAATGAGCAAATGTTTAAAACTAAAAAGACAGAAATGATGGGAATTAGAAACAGAACACATTTCTATCTTTTATATACCTGTCTGTCTGTCTGTCTATCTATCTATTTATCTTTCTATTCATTTCTTTCTTNCTTTACATCTATCTACATATCTCTCATTTTCTGTTCACTCTCAGACTTCTCAATAACACAGTCCCATTGATGTTCTATTCACTTGGGTTTACACTGCAACTGAGGACACTGTATTTTTTTTCTGAAATGTTTACAACCAGGAGCCTGGATGANCCTTCCAAATATCAGTCATTGCCACTTGGAGTGTATCACATTATCTGACAAGTGGGGAGTTATGAAGGAAACTGGAAGGGTGAAAGACAGAGGAATTCTGCTGGCCTTTAAAAAATGACATTTCTACTGCAGAATTTTGCCAAGCACTACAAAGCATGAAACTGTGCATGGAGGAACTCTAGGCAAAAGTTTGTCCGGTCCGGTCTCGATTCCGCCTGGCTCCCATGGCCCTAAGACCCAAGTAAACACACAGAGGCTTATATCATTTTTAAACTATGGCCCTGGCAGGCTTCTCACTAGCTAGCTCTTATATCTTAAATTAACCCATTTTATAAATCTATGTCGCCACGTGTTCCACGTGGCTTTACCTGTGTGCCTTTACATGCTGCTTTCTAGATGACAGAATGATGTCTGCCCCCGCTCTGCATTTTGCTTCTCTTCCCCCAGTTCGAATGTCCCGCCTAACCTTATTCTGCCTCACCATTGGCCAAAAAGCTTTATTTATCAACCAATCAGAGCAACATATTTTTGGAAACACATTCCCACCATTTCCCCTTTTCTTTCAATTTAAAAGTAAGGTTTTAACTTTAACATAGTAAAATTACAGAAAACAAAACAGATATCTAGTAAGAATTACAGTTACACTATTTGTCTATTTTATTTGGCAAAATTAAAGAAAATATTTTCTATATCCTATATTTGAGTCTAAAGTTTTATATCTAATTTATCTTTTATTACAACCAAGGAAAAATATAACTATCTAGTCTTCAACTACATCAAAGACCTCAGANGGATATAATACTACCTAAGTAAAGAGGAAGAATATTGTAAGCAACTTTTAAAAATCTAGAATGACAGAGACAGCTGCCTACCTGGACACTCACCCAAAGTTTTTCTGAAATGTTGGGGCATCCAGTTTTTAGCCTACAGGCCTAGAGTCTCTCAGTCACTTTTCTCTGTGTCCTGTAGAATATCTGCAGTCTCCTCTGTAAAGCAGGAACCCAAAGGACCATCTTGTCTTGTAAAGTTTAGTGGTCACCTTTTCATGAATCCTGTATGTCCAGTCGGTATATCATTTTCTCAAGCAGTCCAGGCAAGAACAGTTTCTTGCCCAAATGGCTATTTTTGCCAAGAAGAACATAAACTCCATATGTAGTGTCTTCAATGCCCATTGTTCTCTTAGAAGTAAATCGGTGCTGCCAGGAGCAGACATGTCTCACTGTCCAGAAAGTTTTTAAAACATTTTAAATGCCATATTCTGTAGGTCTTATAAGTGTTTGAAGATTACCTACCTAATTGAAATATATCTATATATACCTAGAAAACTTAACATGACTATAATTTTGATTATCAGAGAAGACTAAACATTAATATGTATTTCTTAACTATCCATTACAATTTAAATGAATTACATAAACATAATATCTTAAATGAGAGTAGAAATATACATACAGTATAACAAAATTAACTTTAATTTGTGTCAATAAACTAAAATCTATACCAATGTAAAACATTTTAAACAAGTTGCTCTTTAAAAGTAGATTCAACAATCTACCCTTTTATCCTATCATATCTATATCCTACATTTCTATATCCTATCCCCCCCCTTTTTTAGAAAGAGATTGACTATGTCCAATAACAATTTGTAACCAACGATCTAAACAAAGACAAACACATCCATAATCCATTTTTTGGGAATGTGGGCGTAGTGTTTTAGGCTACTTCCTGCTGGTAGAGGGGGTGCTGTATTTTTATGGGGATCCTGAGAAAATTAAGAATTATGGTCAAGTCCTTACTGGAGTAGCTGCATTGTCTGTGCCAGTTGTCTTGAAGCCATTCTGGATGTTAGATCATTTGGGCCTCTTAGAGGGTCTCGACTGGTCAAACCATATTAGCCTGGAATCAATTCACAGGTTCTCATCTTCTGTGGAAACAAAATCAGAACCATTTTTTTAAAACAATGTATCCTTAGACATAAATTTTGAAATCAAGATACCTTTAAAATGTACATATTGATTTATCTCAGTAGCTTTTACAATCAAATGTCTCTCTACAGTTAAAAATCCCAAAGACAACACAATCCAGATTCTCTGTGTAATATCCATCTTTACATGGCTTATTTTTTATATTACCTTTACTGTCTCTTTGAAGACTTTATTTTTTAAAACTATTTTTTATATAACTTTATATACTCCTTTTTTTCTCTCCCAAGCCTACGTACATTTTTAACACACATTGTAAACCATTCAGTCTTATTACATTTAAATCTGTGTTATTGTGAATCGATTGTTTTAAACTGCAGCAGGGTAGTACAGAAGCGGCAGCTTTAGCTGTGACTCCGCCCACCTAAGCTTTTTAACATGGCGGAAGCACATTCACCGCCAGCTCTGGTGAAAACGTGTTCACTGCTGACTATGAGAAACAGTGGGTCTATGTCTCCAATCCAGCAGCATGTAGCCCAGAAACCTTTTTAAACTAGCAAAAGCAAAATCCATCATGCAGAGTACTGTGTGGCTTGTAGATGCCACTGTGTAGCACAGCTGGAATCCGCCATGATGCACTCAAGCCTGAATGCTGGGGCATCTCATGACCTGCATGAAACATGAAGTAGAAAGCTACTTTTAGCTCCATTTTAGAATCTCTTATTAAATCCTGTCAGGTTTTAGGTGGAAACTCTTGCCCCACGTGGGGCGCCATTTGTAGGCAAAAGTTTGTCCGGTCTGATCTCTGTTGCCTGGCTCCCACGGGCCTTAGACCCAAATAAACACACAGAGGCTTATATCGTTTTTAAACTATGGCCCTGGCAGGCTTCTCACTAGCTAGCTCTTATATCTTAAATTAACAGATTTTATAAATCTATGTTGCCACATGTTCCACGTGGCTTTACCTGTGTGCCTTTACATGCTGCTTTCTAGATGACAGAATGGCGTCTGCCCCTGCTCTGCATTCTGCTTCTCTCCCCCTAGTTTGAATGTCCCGCCTAACCTTATTCTACCTCACCATTGGCCAAACAGCTTTATTTATCAACCAATCAGAGCAACACATTTTTAGAAACACATTCCCATCAAGGAACAGTTCTACTGAGCTGGGCATACAGCTACATGCTAGAGCACTAGCTCAGTGAAAAAGAGGTCCTGAGTGAAGGTTCAGACAACTCATGTGAACGCTGCAGGAGGACTATATGGACTCCAGAATCATTTTCAGTAAGGATTGACAGATATTGTCATAGTAGTTAGTATTGTGACATAGTTAAAAATAAGAAATGTTAGAAATGCATAATAGACACATGCCATAATACTATGAAACTACCAGTGAGTGACAGAAAGGAATGAGAACAATCCAAATCAGAATAAGGATAACACACAAGATTTCCCCACATTTCAACAAAAGATCACATTCCTGTCTGAAAAGATACACTGAGATGGGAAACAGGTTGTTCTTTTTCACACCTATAAAGCAAAATACCTACTTTGTTTTTGTCACATATATAAAGGAAAATACCTACTTTGCTTTTGTCATGTCACCCAGCACCCAGGACCGACAAAGGCCTTCTATCTCCAGGTGTTCTACCCTCTACTTATCCTGATCTCAGACTCAAGCTTGGCAGAGAATGATAGCAGTCCAGGATTCCAAAGAGACTTTTGCAAGGAGGAAGCAGCTTCAGTAACTGTCACACTCATTATACGTGTGGATGAAAAGAGAAGGCAGCCAGACTCAAAGGCTAACAACCTTGATATTGTAATTGGGAGGCAAGATAAAGAAAATGAATGTTCTCATGTCTGAAACCAGAGTGAGATACACAGTGAATTCCCAACAACAGGGGCTACAGAGACTTGCCTATCTCAGGAACAAAAGATGACAAGGAGAGAAAACATTTAGAGCTAAAGATGTCTGTCCAGCAAAGAGCAACAATATTGAAAGAGGTAATTTGTGCAGCCAGCCTCACCATCAGCACCTCCAATTTGGGCTTATAGCAGCAGCATATAATTACAAGTATCTTCATGATGAACAGAAAACCATTACCCTGTAAGTTCACTGTGATACTGCCCACCACTGTAAGGATACAGGGTCACACTGAGCGAAGAATCAAACCATACCAAAAAGGGATGAAAAGCAGAAAAGAGAGATATGAGTCCTGTCAGGGCCAACACAGAGTAAGAAAGGACTCTAGGGAAAGAAACTCAAAGAGAAGACTCTTGGAGATGATGAACCAAGGTGCCTCAATGCATTTAGTGCTACTCTTCAAAAGAGTCACAAAGGATCCTTTGATCTCTTCCTTGGGTCATGGACAGATGTTGATAGCTTATAAATTGGGTCAAATGAAAAAGTTTCTCACCTGAGTTCCCTCCACCTGGAAGTTCCCAGTGTTTCTGCCCAAGGCTAGTGACCATCTGTACAGTGTATCTGGATGGGATACTTGGTGCTGGAAAGTGACACCTCATAGGAAGGGTAGACACAGCTTCATCACAGAACCTTATAAGAAGCACTGCCTATACCTGGGACTAAAACTCAATGGAAGGGAGACTTCCATGCAAGAACTGCCTCCTTTAACTAGCCACTACCTCAGCCTCCATGGCTACTGTTGGTCTCCTGGCATCCTCTCCAACCAATCCCATCTTTTACATTGGAATCAGACCTTCCCATTGGTTGTTGCCCCATTTATGACATCATTCTCACTCCAAACCTATCACCCACCTGGTAGGTTCTTAGGGTTTCCATGGCGATGCCTGTAAACACATTTGGATCATCACAGGTCACCTGTGACCAGTGACCGGCCAGTAAGTACTGTCTCATACTGGACACACTTGCCACTGAGGTCAGCTGATCTGACAAGGACAACCAATTCTCTTTCTCTATTGTACTGTGGATTGCTGATACACTCCCCCCGACCATGGCAGGTAAGGGAAGAAACTTTAAAACCTTTCTTTGGATCTCGTCTCCCCTTATTTTTACTACACTTTTAAAGCTTTGTCTAATGGGGATAGTATTGATGCTGATAGAGCTATCTTGAGTTGACTGTCACATTTAGCTTTGGTTCTGACTAGGTTTGTGAGTTTGGACAGACAGTTTACTCTCGAGTGTTTTCCACCCACCTCAGGGAGATGAGAGTGTCACTATGCTCTGGGCTCTGTACTGTCTAGTCTTAAGAGGCAAGTGAATGGGGAATAAAATCAGGCCCTTCTTGACAGTGCTAAACTCAAGAGACACAGAAACCTGAACAAGGTGTGCAGAGATCTAGCACTCCATACCACGAATGTGACAATCTCCTTCCATTACGATTTCCCCTTCTTGTTTTAAATTCAAGGCTGCCCTAAAAGTAATGTTCGCACAGGCAATGGTGGCACATACCTGTAATCACAGCATGTAGAGTTTGGAGGGATGAATTTCAGTTCAAGTCTAACATGCTCTACACTGGCCTGTCTCCACATTCACCAGGTAAATATAAAAAATAGACAAAGAGAATGGCTGCCATACTTTGGAGTTACTTGGACTTCCCTAGATTAAAAAGGAAACTTGGCTGACTAAGAGGGCTGTGCACTCTCAGAAGGCAGTTACTGTAGTGGAAGAAACAATGAGGGAGTTACATGAAAGACAGTCCCACATGAAATGGGGGAGGAAGAAAACAAAGTAAGAGGGGTTAGAAAATACAGAAACACAAGACAGCACTCAGAACACGTGACCCTGGAGGTACACATAGCTAGTTTGGAGCACAATGTTGCACACAACAACAGATTTTAGATCAAAATAACACATGGCATTGTCATTTCTCAAGGCATGTATAGGCAAGCATACTGTGCAGATCAGTCTGAGAAAAGGTTCCATGTCACATACAGAAGACAATATCCCGCTGTCTTTTCTGGTCTTGCACACCATGCAGCCCAATTCTGCAGCATTCTCAGAGTTATATGGGCACTGGTTGTGTTGGATATTATCAAGGTGAGTAATGCCAGGAAGGAAAGAGATGAATTCAGCACTCAAATAAGAACCAGCTCAGACTTTGAGCAGTGCATGTCCACATGGTGGAAAAATGGGATTCTCAAGAGCTTTCCCGTGGCACTGGCTCACCATCCCCATTTTCAGTCTTTAAAATGAGACACACTGCAGGATAGCAAGTGACATCTATCCTTCATTAAGACATGTCCAAGAGGCACACCACAGACACTCATGTCACTGCCTAAGCTAATTAGACCCATGCAATATCACACTACAATCACCCCCTTTCTTTTATATTGCTCAGGGTCCTAGAGGACATGAAAATATTTATATTTTTTAGCACTTTATTCTCCTTGAGTTAAAATGAGATTCCAGAGCAATGTAAATTCAAGTCTCTCTCTCTCTCTGTTTCTCTCTCTCTGTTTCTCTCTCTCTGTTTCTCTCTCTATGTTTATCACTCTCTCTCTCTGTAGCTCTCTATCTCTCATTCTCTCTCTCTCCCCTTCACACACTTTCCTGTTTATCTCTTTCATATTTTATTTCTCTTCCTGTGTATTTCTTCAGTTATGGAAACTGTTACTCAACAAACAGGGATTTGCCTTTTTTTTCTTGGCTTTCCTTCTCTCTACTTCTCTTGGATGCTTTACCTCGTTACATAAACAATGTGCATGCTAAATTGAAAGGCTCAAAACTAGCAGGATCTCTCATAGCTTCCAATGAACAGAGCAAAACAATAGGATCAGCTAAGATACTAAAGACCCATACCACTCAGACGGTCCCTGTTCAATTAATCTCATTTGTAAGACCAACAGGAACAGAGGGCCTTCCGTTTCTGGGAACTTGACATCACAGACAATCCATAATGTAATCTTCTATCAATAACCCTATCCACTGTTATCTTTTAAGAACCCAGTTTTAATGGGAACCCCAAAACATGAAGAATAATAAACAAATGCGCCAGAAAATGTTTACATCATCATGTTACTTTAAACACAGCTGAGGGCCCATAATCACTACTGCAACTGAAGTACTGAGGCAAACTGTCCTAGTGTGCTTTTCTTAACATCTCACAAACCAGAGCCCTGAGGAATGACAAAACTACAATGCAGTAGTTGTCTCCCTCAATTTTGCTTCTGAGACTGAATGTGGAACATGATCTTTAATAATAATTGATAGACAAGGGCTCAGTCTATTTTGGACAGTACTATGCAACTGCACTTGGATTAGGAACTTAAAAGAATGATTGCTGAGCAAGCTAAAGAAGCATGCCAGTAAGCAATAATCCTCTGTGGTCTCTGATACAGTTTCTGCCTCAAGGTCCTGCCTTGGTCTCCTGTTTTAGATGCCTAGACAATGAATTGTAATGAAAGACACTCAATCCTGCCCCAATTTAATTTTGCTCACAGCCTTATCATAGTTGGGCAAAACTGACATAGCACACACACACAAACACACACACACACCCAAAACACAAATTCTCATGCATTCTAATCAACCACATAAGAATGGCATCCTCAACTTAAACTGTAAATACCAAGAAGGCATAGAATAATCCACTTAAACATACAAGGAGACAGAGTATTTCCATCACATTANTATTTCCATCACAAATAATCCCTTCATTAAAGGAGAAAGTAGAACTTAGCTTGAACTCACAAACTAGAGGAATTATTACCCACTCAGTCATAACTTGAGAAGATGACCCATGCACCAAGGAGAGAGAATACTCCTAGGAAGTCACATGAAGAAATAAACTGCAACAGTAGAGTAAAGAAGCAAATGACTGTGTGGGCATTGACAAACACAACAACATTCACAAGATTCAACACTCACCCATTAATCTGAACACTGAATGATAAGGTGATCAAATATCTATGAAAAACCCCAAGGCTGTGCCTGATAGGAAAACATGTAAGCTGCCTGCAGACCCTCTCTTCTCTCTGTAATGCCCAGATCCAATCCCAAAAACTCATCCAGAATCCTGGAACACAACACACTTGCAAGTCTTGCCTTTGGCGCCCTGCAAACCTCTCAGGTGGGTCCCACAGACATGTCCCTTGGGCAACAAGTAGGAAGAAGGGAGAACCACAACTCTCAGAGAAACAATCCTCATAGCCTCATCCCTGCTCCAGTGCCTAGGTCAACAATCCACACATCAACTGAAAATGGACATTTCGACCTGGTGCCTACATGGAGCCTTAACCCCTCCAATCTATGGTCTTTGGTATGAGAAAGAATTCTGCATGCTGATGAAAGAGAAATCAGAACACCAACACCTCCACAAACCCCTTAGCTGATAATATGTTTTGCCTGAAAATTATGGTAAGGCAATGGTAACACAGAACATGTGCTAGTAGCCAACCCATGTTTGATTTAATTTAAGGCAGCGCACTCCACAAGAAGGAACTCATACCCAACACCGCTTATCTACCCAGAAAAGAGATGCCCAGTGTCCTAAGCTTAGGGCAAACAATACTTGACCAAATAGAAATTCAAAAAAATTACCAGTAAAATGGCTCCCAATGATATACTGCTTTATTCATATATTAGTGCCTTATCCACTCATCAGAGAGGACTCCTCGGGCAGCAGATGGGAACAGATGCAGAGAACCACAGCCACCCATTAAGAGAGAGAGTCTACATGGGATATCATCATCAAATAACTCCCATCAACGCTAAGGGATTCACACAGAAGACATGGCAGAAAGACATTAAGAGCCACAGGAGGACAACCACTAGTAGCTTAGAATTTCATGGTATTCTGAACTCTGAGAACAAGTGGGTCTCTGACTGACATGCCAGCAGTTGGGGCACTATTCCTCTCTTTGGGTAGTCCTGTTCAATTTGGTTATAATAGGTGTACCTTCATCTTATTTACTTCATTTTATCATCTTGGGTTCTTGTCTCTTGGAAGCCCTTCTTTTCTGAAGAGGCAAGTAGGTACTGAGAATTGGGGACTTGGAAAAGAATTAGAAGGAATAGAAGGGAGCATAACTAAAATCAATATAGGTTGTGAGGGAAAATAAGTTCTCCTTACACACACACACAAAAAAAATAAGGGAATGTTTAAAAATAAAAAAGTGAACACACTCCTGCTCTTACCACACTTCCTCTCATTTGGAACCACTCGCCCAAGCCCTTTAATCATTACTAGTCTGGGATAGAGCTTCTCCGGAAATGAAATACAGGATTCCATGAATACACTATCAAGCACCCACCTTAAACAGAAAATATACAAGGTTGTCTATCTTCCTGAGAAGGGTTTCATTTGATACGATGTGATGTTGGTCTCAAGTTATATCCATCTTTGCAATCATCCATTTAATACTTGAATTTACTTTGTGTCTGTATGTTCGTGTGTCGTTCACCTCAATTCCTGTGGAACACATGTGTGGAGTGCCCACTGTCGCCAGAAGATGGCATCAGATCTCTGGGGTCTGGAATGAAGAGAGACTGAATGCCACCAAGAGGTACTCTGAAGTAAGCCTGGGGACTCGGCAAGAAAAGCAAGTGTTCTTATCTACTGAGCCATGTCATTGAGCCTGAGTTGAATCCACATACTGGAAACAATATAACTTCATATTCCCTAGGTCTGAAAAGACTTCAGTTCCTACGGACATCACATTTTCTTCACCCATGGCAACGCTTTTGGACACAGTCCTTGGTTCCCTCATGTTCTGCAGACAGTGTTGCTATTGACACTGATGGGCAAGTACCTCTCTAATGTATTGAGTTCTTTGGAAAGATATATATGAACCATGTGCGAGGCCAGCTTTTGGCTTTTGGAGGACCCTCCATACTGACATCCAACCAGGCTGGAAAACTTCACATCCCCTCCAACAGTGTAAAGCATTCCTTTCTAGGAACTCCCTCAGAGGTGTCTCTCTTTTCTTTGTTACTTGGCCTTGGATGGCATCCAGGAGGTTCACTATGCATTTCCCTGATTCCTCCTTTAGCTGAACATTTGTGTGGGTCCACTGTCCTCTTTTATGAAATCTGGAAGGACAACCTTTTTCTTTGCCCTTTACTAACTGGGTTGCCTTCTTTCTTACGATTTACCTATTTTATCTAATTCCAAATGATCTAGATATTAATCCTCCTACTGAGGTATCAATAGCAAAGATGTCATCCTGTTCTCTAGGAACCCCTCTCAAATAACTCTTTCTTTTTCTAAAGACAAATGCTTTACTTCACTGAGACAACATTTGTCAACTACTGCCAGGATTTCTTGAGTGGCTGGTGTTTTCCTCCATCCAGTCCTGTCTCTGAACACTCAGCTCTTTGGCATACTGTGTGCTCTAATAGTCTCAGGGTTACTTACACTTTGGCCTCTGAGNCATTTGGCATTGACTTTTCACAGGATGACACATAGGAAATAGCACTCATTTAATCATTAATTTGTTTTTAGTTTCTTGACATACGTTCTCTCTCCATAACCCTGCATATTTAGGAATTAATTATGTTGATCATGCTAACCTTGAACTCACAAATATCAGCCTGCCTCTATTTCTGCCTCTAATTCTGCCTCTGCCTATGACTCTGCCTCTGCTTCTGCAATTGCCCTGGACCTGCCCCTGCCCCTGTCCCTGCCCCTGCCCCTCCCTCAAGAGTGCTGAGACTAAAGGAATGTTCCCACAATACAAATTGAATTAAGTTTCTTCCTGTACATGTAGATATCCAGGTTGTTCACCAAGATTGGACAAAGAGGACATGTTTATAAGCCAAAGTGCTTCTTGGTATCTAGCCAAAATGCCAAGAGACTTAACCACACGTGTTTACAACTGGAATTCAACTGAGATTCATTTTTCTGAAAATCTGCAGCTAAAGCAGAGATCCTAAGAATGTCATCCCTGCTTGCTGTAGGGGCCTAAGTGCAAAGATGCACTGTAGGGAAGGGGCATCCACTTACCAGGTACTGACTTCTTCCTTGACTCTTTTGCAGTGGTGCAAAGGGAGACAGACTTCCCTGGGAATGACACCTCAAGCCACACACTCCATCTGCTGCAGAACAGAACTCTGTTACTCTGCACCCAGGATTCCCAGAGGAAAGCACCACCTGTTGATGGAGATAAGTCATTAACTGTCTCCATCCACAGACTTTGGAATTCCTGGCATTGCCACAAGCTCCATGCCTGGAAAATACAGAGAATGACAACTTGCATGAGATCACAGCCAACTCTCAATATCTCTGGATGCCTTTGAGTGCACAAGAGGAAACAAGACCTATCTCTCCTCCCTTTAGCACATCCTGACATTCAGCATCCCCTGCACTTCACTGATGATGGAAGCCTAGGGCACAAGCTTGCTTCTGACAATGCCGCCTTGGGAAGCAGCAATCTTGGTCAGGATGAGTCTGGGGCATGCACAGTGTAATGGGCTTCAGCATGGACTTTGCAGACATGACTACACTGGTGGCAGATGTTCACCTTCCCCAACTGCTCAACTCCCTCATTGAACTAAACTAATCCTGAGATCCCACAGCCACTCAATCCAAAGACTTCATAGTCATCAGGAGCGATCAGGCCCACTAAAGATAAGGTGTCATCAGCACACCCTTAAACCAGTTGTAGAAGAATGACTAGAAAGCCTCTAATCTGCTTCACGGAGCTTCTCTGGCCAGAATCCCATGCCAGGAACTGGTGGAGGGAGAGCGGTTGGGGACAGTGCTGTGGCAAGAGAAGGGGCTATTGACAACATGGACAAGGAAATGGAGGGCCATGTTTTGACCACTTGTTCCCCAGATGGTGGAATTATCTGGGAAGGCTATGGAACCTCCAGGATGCCCAGCTTACCTGGCAGAAGTAGATGATTAGGAGTGGCCTTTAAGGTTATAGCCTAGATATAGTTCTGGCCACTCTGTTTTCCTGGTCAGCCATGACATGATCAGCACTGCCACACACTTCTGCTGCCATGAACTGAGCCACTGCATCATGCCCACTCTGCTGTGATAGAGTGCAGATCACTCACCTTGAGCCAAAGTTAACCTTTCCACGCTTGTTTCTGTATGTGTGGTGTCAGAGCAGCAAGAAACAAACTAAGGGGCTGGAAAGACAGTTCTGTGTCAACATGACACAAGTTAGTCGCCTGAGAGCAGGGTCAAAATTAGGTTTCAATAGAGAAAATGCCTCCAGATGGCCAAGCTGTAGGCAAACCNGCAAGGCNTTTCTTAATTAGNGATTGATGTGTGAGGGCCCAGCTCACTGTGGNTGGTGCCACCCCTGGGATGGTGGCCACAGGTTCAGAAAAAAACAAGTGGAAAAAANAGTGAGGGGTAAGCCAGTAAGCATCACTCCTCCATGGTCTCTGCATNAGCTCNTNCCTCCAGATTCATTCCCAGTTTCAGTTTCTGCCTTGGCTTCCCTCAGTGGACTATGTATGACTCAGGATATATAAGAGAAATAGACCCTTTCCTCCTCAAGTTGTTTTCCGTCATAGTGTTTCATCACAACAGTAGAAACCCTAACTAATTCAGCGGGTAAACTTGCTGGCTGCCAAGCCTGATGACAGGTCTTGAGTTTCAGGGACACAAACAGTTCAGGATGAGAACCAACTCCTTCAGCTATCCTTAGACCTTCACACATGTGTTGTGACACACACATGCCAACAAACACAGACACATATAATAACTGTAATAAAATAAAAGGGGGGCTGGAGAGATGGCTCAGTGGTTAAGAGCACTGGCTGTTCTTCCAGAGGTTCAATTCCCAGTACCCACATGGCAGGTCACAATGTAACTCCAGTTCCAGGGCACCTCACACCCTGATATAGGTCTGCAAGCAGGAAGAACACCAACACATAGAGATATAAATAAATAAACAACAACAATAAAATAAAGAGAAATAGAAAGTAATCCAAGTCATGATTTGATTTTCAAATACTCATGTGTTTAACAACTGTAGTTATTCTTGAGTTTCTATATGAAAATATGCTTCTGTCTTCAATATGACAGCCTGAAGTTCTTAAGGCAGCAAGCCAACAAAATCTGCACAAATGTAGCAAGATGTCTGCTATAGAGCCATAATGGTACTGAATGGAGTAGGTGTGTGTGTGCTGGTACACAGGTGCCACAGCATGTGGGGGAAGGTCAGAGGTCAACTCTCTGGAGTCAGTCCTTTTCTGTCCTGGTGGAATTTGGTGATGGAATCTGGTGATTAGATTTAGATGGTCAACATCTTTACCTGCTGAGCCAGCTGACCATTTCTACTTCAAGTTTTCCATAGTAAGTTGTTGGAGGTGGGTAGAGTCACCATCATGTCCCTGAATCTCAAATTCTTACAGAATTTTCACAGATTCATGTGGTGATATTTTATCTGTGTTCCCCAATAAAACTTATCTGAGGATCAGAGGAAAAACAGGGCAGCCAGTCACTAGTAGTAAAACAATAGTCATGCAAGTTAGCATAAGCCCTTAATCCATTTGTTTCTCTGTGACTCCAAGGTCACATTGGGAACTAGCAGAAGAGGGTGGTGGCACACGCCTTTAATCCCAGTGTCAGCCATAGAGTTCTGGAGGTCCATGCAGACAAGACAGGAAGTAATGTAGCTTGGTGAGGATAGGAAATGAGTTAGCAGAATGGACAGGCATAAAAAGCCTGGTTAGACCGGAAGTCGCTCTCTTCTCTTCGCTTCTCTCCTTGGAAGAAGCGGCAGCGTTGGTGAGGTGAGGCTAGTGGTGGCTTGCTCCTAATTCCTCTGATCTGTCAGATTTTCACCCCTATTTCTTGCTCTGTGTGTTTATTAATAAGACTGGTTAGAAGTTTGTCTTACAGATTTACTCATGGAAAAATGCATGAATATCAATGATGCAAAGTTTACTATTCATTGCTACAAAGAGCAAAAAATTAAGATGTCACTTTCATAAAATGAATTTTTTTAATAAGCAAAAAGATTTTCCTCATCCATTTATAAAACCTTTCAATGTACTTGTATGATTTTTCTGGACAGAGTTGGTTTTATTTTCTAATATTTCTATAATCATCCTAAAAATTGTAACTATCTAACATGTAATGGGACCCTACTATATACCTGTTATATAAGAACACCTCACCTCAGAACATTCTTTAAAAATACAGATTCTGGGAGCTGGGGAGATGGCTCAAGGATTAAGAGCAATTGCTGCTTTAGCAGAAGTCCCACAACCCACACTGGGCGACTCTAAAAACATGTAACTCAAAATCCAGTGGAATTATCTTCTGGCTTCTATGGCTACTGGCACACGCATACTGCATACGCAAGCATGAACATGTATACACACACTTTGGGGTGTGTGCACACTAGAACATGGGCCCACACACAGATACATACAGACTTCTAAAATCTTTATTCAAAACATAGATTCTAGGTACTCATTTGCTAGGTAACTCTAAGAGATGCCTAGAAATCAGAAATTTTGAAACCTTTAATGTGTTTGCTTTTTCAGACAGGGACTCACTATCAGACAGGGTATCCTAAGAGGGTCTCAAACTCTCTATCCTCCTGGCCCAGTCTTCTGAGAGCTGGAATTATAGGTATACACTCTATCACCCATGTGGTAAATTTAATTTACCAAATAAATCAGCACATACTTCATTAGCTCAGTCCATTGCTGTCAAATATTGTTCTGAGTACTTTGCTAACATAAATAATAATCACAAAAATTCTAATACATTCTCTTCAAACAATGATTTCTGAAGATGATAAAGTGGGGGCATCTTGTTAAAAAGCAAATATTTTTGTAGGCAGGCAACTGTGGTCAATGTCACTCTGGGAAAACCACCACCCTACTGTAATCTGAGAATCACAGGGATCACTGGATGATATTCAAAGCTATGCTAGCTATTTGAAAATGATTCATTAAGAGATTCCTACTAACTGGGCTAGAGAGAGGGCTCTGCAGCTAAGAGCACCTGCTATTATTGCCTAGGATCAAGATTCAATACACATGGAACCTGTGAAGGCTTACAATCATCTAAGTCCAGTTACAGAGAATGTGGAGCCCTCTTCTGGCCTCTGCAGGCACCAACCACACACACAAGGCACATACTTACATGCAGTGAAAATACTGTAACATAGATCTGGGCATGACAGCACATGCCTTTAATCCCAGCACTCAGGAGGAAGGCAGGATGATCTCTGTGAGTTTGAGACCAGCCTGGTCTACAAAGTGAGTTCTGGGACAGCTAGGGCTGTTACACAGAGAAACTCTGTCTTGGAAAACCAAAATCAAAAACCACTCATAAAATAAAAATGATTCTTTTTAAAAAGAGAGACTCCTAATAACCTGAAAGAGGCTGGCCTTTGCCTCTGTCACTATAACCACAGAAATCATGCTACTTTTGAATCTACAACCCACAAAATGACTCCTATGTTTTCTGTTGTCTAACTCCACCCCTGACCACCTGCTAGTCTAGGACTCAAACTCAGGGCCTCAATGTACAAAGCAAGTGTTCTCCCACTGAGCTACATCTCTAGGCCACTACTGTCTTATACTTATCTAAGTTCATAATTGTGAGGGAGGAATAGCTCAGTGATACAGAGCATAAGTTAGATCCTGGGTTGATCCTAAACACCAAAAATAAATAAATTCATTCATTAAATAAATTATTAAAGAAAGAAGACCAAAAGTTCATATATAATTCATGGTAACTATAGTAGCATCATATAACTTGAAAAAATCACTAAAAATTTAAATGTTTCACCAAAAACAATTAGATGAGATTATTGGGTTAATTAGACTGATTTAGGCATTTCATAATACATACATTTCAAAATGTTATTTTGATTGTCATAAATATATACAACTTTCATCAAGTAATCTTCTATAATGTTTTAATCCCAGCAATCTTGAGACAGAGTTGGGTGGATCTCTGTGAGTTTGTGGACAACTTTATCTACATAACCAGTTCCAGAATAGCTGGAGATCCTGTCTCAAAAAAGAAATCAAGTGTCCATTACTGAGTTCACATTTATGAGTTCCCAAGGGCATTTTCTCACACACAGTCTTGTAGATGGTAAACTAGTTGCAGGCCTTTGCAAATGCAACATATTTGGTGTCCATCCTGTTGTTGTCATGCTGGCCTCAAAGTCTAAATCACATGTGCATTACCATGTCCTCTACTGCTTAAGATCAAAATGGCAAACAATTATCACCCAAAGACATATAAAGTCTATGTTTCCTAATCAAGGATGCGGTACTCTTTGCCCAAGATTCTCTGAGAATTTTTTCCCTCTTCACAAGGAGGTTGCATAGTACTCAATATTAAAAATCACTGACTAAAGAGAGTACAGGGACCATAATTCTGCTTTCTCTCACCCACCATCCAAGTTAGATCCAGCATTCATCAGAAATTAAGGGCAGTGTCTGGACAGAACCCAGGCAGGCTGAGAAGGCTTGGCTGGGCCTTTGTGTCCCAGATCTGCAGCCAAGAGACTCACTTTTTGTCTTTTATCATGCTGACAGAAACTAATGCTCCCAGTTCCTGAACGCTTTCTGGGTTGGATGCAGGAAGAGAGGCCTGGAAATTCTGATGATGCAGAAGCTGAGGCAGGAATATTGATCATACTTACCTGCCTAGGTTACATAGCAACTGTCTCGGCTACACAGGGAGACTTCGTCTTCAGAGGGAAAAAAATAAATATAAAAAAACAAAGCCAGCTAAAACTACTCTCCTTGGTACTCATAGGAAAGAGATCCTTAAAGGAGGTCATAAAATTACATAGTAGCTTAAACAGAAGAAAATCCCTGGCCACCCTTACAAAGCATAACTAGTAATCTTGNGAGTGAATTCTAGGCCAGCCAGGGCCACATAAGTCCCTTGCAAAATAAACTATGGTGGCTCATGCCTTTAATCCCAGCATTCATGGGGCAGATGCAGGCAGGTCTCCCAGTCTGAGGCCACCTGGTCTACAAAGTAAGTTCCAGGACAGCCAGGGCTTTTACAAAGAAAACCTCATCTCAAAAAATAAAAAAACAGACAAACAAACAAAAAACAAACAAACAAACAAAAAAACTCAAAAGGAATCCTAAAACCTTGCTACATCCATTACCTCCACTATTTCAGGCCCATTTCTGCCCTCCCTAATCCCCAAACTCCCTCACACCCTCTCCATGACTGCTTCCCTCCCTATACTTCATTAATTCTGACCTGCAAGCCCACTGTTCCCTCCAGGAAGAGCCTCCAACTGAAGAGGCCACAAAAACCGACTCCACCCGCCACACAACCGGCCTCTTAACTCACCCCTCCCATGGCAGAGGAGCTAAACCCAAGGCTCATGCACCTCCAGGACCCTCAGCGCTTCCATGACATCATGCAAGGCCCCACAACATAGAGCTGGTCTCATCCCTTGATGCCTGATGAAGCAAGTCTGTCTGGGTACTGTGCCTATGTTCTTTCTTGGGCACAAGTGGTTTTTCCAGCGGAAATGTAAACAAGAAAGAGTCCTGGTTGCTGAAAGCTGCTGAACAAAGTGAAGAAAGGGGAAGAATGAGTGAGACCTGAGGGAGACGTCATCAGAGGGCGCCAGAAACGTCAGACAATGAAGGGTAGCATGATGACAGACACATAGTTCGGCCGGGATGACAGTATAGAGGGCCAGGAACAGGAAGCAGAATCAGAGATACCTGTCGCCACACAGTCCCAGGACAATTTCCAGGGAATTGACTCATAGTACAGGAAAGAAATCGAGGCCCAGAGTCTGAACCTGCTGGACACAGTCTCTAAGCTAGGAATAGATGTCAGGATCGAGTGTGTGTTCTCCTCAGGGGAATTAGGGCTGCTCAGGGGAACTAGAAGAGGTGGATCCAAGGCCTTGGCGGGACTTAGCCACTATCTGCCCTGATAACTTCTGCCAGGACCTGCTCCCATCTACCACCTGGCCTTTTTCACCTTCATCATGTAAAAAGATTCTTAGGCACAGTATCACAAACCTAAGGCATTGGAATTTGAGCAGAAAAAAGATGTGGCAGGAAAGGGAAGCAAACACTGGAGCAGTATTGAAGGGAGAGAGGATACTGTAAAGATCAAGCCTCTGGTCTGATGATTTACACCCCTGCCATGTCATTTTATCAGAGATCAAGTACCTTGGCATATCTCAACTTCACTATTACTATGTGCACAACTAGGAATATCTATATTTAAAATTGCTTTAAAAGGTTAATGAGATTAAAATAAATGTATACACACCTATGAGACTATGTATGTGTCGTTTTAAATCAATTGCTTGACCAGCAGTGAGTGTACCAGAGCTATTACATGTGTACTGTTGCAGAAAGACTTCCAACTCTATTGCTCTGCATCTGGGGTAGGTAAAACAAAGTTATTCCTAGGGTCCCAACCCTGCACATTTTTCTCAATAAACAAACTAGAGTCTCAATTTGCAGTTCAAGGGAGAACTAGAGTCTGTATGTAAAACTGGTAACTACCTTGGTTTGTTTACTTNGTCAAACANNTACTCATGGAAACACAAGAGAACAGAGGTGAGTTTTTGTTTCTTTGTTGTTTGTTATTGTTGCTGTTGGGATAAGATCAGCTATGTAGTCCTGATTGACCTGGATGGAACACACTGTGTAAACTAGGCTGGCCTCTCCCTCTGACATGATGGGATCAACTGTGTGTGCTACAACACTCAGCTCAAAGATTAAATGTATAGGCTGTAATGTGAGCTACATTTTCTGGTCATTTGCCCTTACTTATCACATTTACTCCTGTACTCTGTTCCCCAGAANCACCTTGATGGTTTCCTCCAAACAATTAAGAAACAGGAGCATGGAGGTTTANAGAGATTTTGGCATCATACTGGACATATTTAGAATTTGAAGAAAGAATGTTGTATTTTATCTATCAGGATACATTCCAATTTTATAGATTCTAAACAGTGAAAAATATGTTTTAAAACTTCTTGTATGGGCCGGGTGGTGGTGGTGCATGCCTTTAATCCCAGCACTCAGGAGGCAGAGGCAGGCGGATCTCTGTGAGTTCAAGGCCAGCGTGGGCTACTGAGTGAGTTCCAGGAAAGGCGCCAAAGCTACACAGACAAACCCTGTTTCAAAAAACAAAACAAAACAAAATAAACCAAAACAAAACAACAAAAAAAACTTCTTGCAGTCAGCAAAATATAATGTTTCAACCAAACACACCATAGCCATTAATATCAACCCACTTTTAGTGTCTTCACTACTTAGTGAGCAATTGCCCAAGCATAATTAAAACTTGTATTTTAAATCAGAACAACTCAAAATGTGATCCAATGAGGAATNTTTTTGGACATGCAGAGTCTGGAGTAGGAACCAAAACCCCATGTTTTAGTAAGATCCTAGAGATTCTTAAATGCATTAAGCTTTGAGAGGTGCTCCTTTTAAACCTCATCCTGTGAATTTCTGGGACAAATCTGGCCAGAGGGAAGAGTAAGAACTATCTAAGATAGTTGTGGTGTCTCCTGTCTCAAGGGGCAAACCAGAACGCTAACACTGGGGACATCCATCCATGGTGAAGCATTTGCCTGGCATTCCTTAAAACAAACTGGTTTTTTTTTTAAGATTTTATTTATTATGTACACAGTGGTCTGTGTGTATACTTGAACACTGGAAGAAGGCACCAGGTCTCATTACAGATGGTTGTGAGCCACCGTGTGGTTGCTGGGAATTGAACTCAGGACCTCTGGTAGAGCAGCCACTGCTGTTAACCTTTGAGCCATCTCTCCAGCCCATCCCCACCGAGTTTAATCCCCTGGCACTGCAGAGTAAAATAAAGGGATCATCTAAGAAAGGTTTGCCTTTTCATACTAACCCAGTATTCCTTCTCTGAATAAGTGTAGTTACTGTCCTTGATAGAAAAGACTTGGATAGATGACCCCAGCTTCGACTACTAGCAATAGTAGATAGGGTGCTTGAACTGGCCTGCCCTGGTAATCAGGTTGGTGAATACCCAGTCATCATAGAGCCTACATCCAGTAACTAATGGAAACAGCTGCAGAGATCCACAGCCAAGCACCAGGCCAAGCTCCAGGAGTTCAGTCAAAGAGAGGGAAGAGGGATTATATGATCAAGGAGGTCAAGATCGTGATGGGGAAATCTTCAGAGACATCTGAACCAAGCTCATGGGAATGCACGAACGTTAGACCGACAGCTGTGGAGCCTGCATGGGACCAGACTAGGACCTCTCCAGACAGGAGACAGTTGTGTAACATGGTCTGTTTTAGGAGAAATAACAACAGACAATGAGGAAATCCTGAGAATCATTAGGTCATACTTGAAAAATCTGCACTGCAAAAAATTGGTAAATCATAAATAAAGGGATAGATAGGTACCACATACCAAAATTAAATCCAGACCAGATAAACAATTTAAATAGACTGATAACCTCTAGAACTAGAAGCAAATATTAAAAGTCTCCCAACCAAAAAAAGACCAGAGCCAGATGGTTTTATTGCAGAATTATACCACAACTTCAAAGAAGAGCTAACACCAACACTCTTCAAATTGTTCCATACAATAGAATCAGAAAGAACATTGCTGAACACTTTTTGTGAGGCTACAGTCACCCCGATATTCAAACTACACAAAGACACAACTAAGAATTATAGACCAATCCCCCTCATGAACAATGATGCAAAAATATTCAATAAAACAGAGGCAAACCGAATCTGAACACATCAAAAAATTCATCCACCATGATCAATTAGGCTTTATACCAGAGAGAGGGGGATGGTTCAACATATGAAAATCTGTCCATGTAATCCACCATATGTACAAACTACATGATCATCTCATTAGATGCTGAAAAGGCCTTCAAAAAATGCAACACCCCTTCATGATAAAGGTCTTGGAGAGATCGGGGATACAAGAAACATACCTAAACATAAGAAAGGCAATATACAGCAAGCCAATAGCCAACATCAAACTAAGTGGAGAGAAACTCATAATTCCACTAAAATCAGGAACAAGACAAGGCTGTCCACTCTCCCCATATCTATTCAATATAGGACACGGAGTTCCAGCTAGAGCAATAAAACAACAAAAGGAGATCAAGGGAGTACAAATTGGAGAGGATTAAATCAATCTTTTCCTATTTGGAGATGATATCATAGTATACATAAGTGACCCCAAAAATTCTACCAGGGAACTCCTACAGCTGATAAACTCCTTCAGTAATGTGGCAAGATAAAAGATTAACTCAAAATAATAAGTAGTCCTCCTATATACAAATGTTAAATGGGCTGAGAGAGAAATCAGAGAAACAACACCCTTTATATTAGTCACAAATAATATAAAATATCTTGGGGTAACTCTAACAAAGCAAGTGAAAGGCCTGTATGACAAGAACTTTAAGTCCTTGAAGGAAGAAACTGTAGAAGGTATCAGTAAATGGAAAGATCTCCCCTGCTCTTGGATAAGTAGGATCAACATAATAAATTAGCAATCTTGCCAAAAGCAATCTATAGATTCAATGCAATCCCCATCAAAATTGTAACACAATTCTTCACAAACCTGGAAATAGTAATACTCATCTTAACATGGAAAAACACAAATCCAGGCTAGCCAAAACAACACTGTACAATAAAGGAACTTCTGGAGGCATCACCATCCCTGACNTCAAGCTCTACTATAGAGCTACACTAATTAAAAACAGCTTGGTGGTCATGATGGGGAAAGCTATAGAAACAACTGAGCCAAGCTGGTAGGAACTCAGGAACATTAGACTGACAGCTGTGGAACTTGCATGGGACCACACTAGGCCCTCTGCATACAGGAGACTGTTGTGTAGCTTGGTCTGTTTGAGGGGCCCCTGGCATTGGGATGAGGATCTATCCCTGGTGCATGAGCTGGCTTTCTGGAGCCCATTACCAATGGCTGGAAGCCTTCCTCACCCTTGGTGCAAGGGGAGGGGTGCTGCTAGCCACAGGAAAATGTAATGGAATACAGCTACTATCACAAAAGCTACTACTTGGAAAAGTCAAGGACTTTTCCAAAGGTCAAACCATGGCTTAAGGAGTCTTGGTGATGCTTTAGCTTTTGTATATATTTTAGCTGGTTCCTACAATGATTTTCTTGTGTGCTATGTGTGCTTCCAAGAACTCCTAACAGTGTATTTATCTAAAATACCTATCAAGCATCCAAAGCCAAATGAAACAACACCTATTTCCTAGGACAGGTGGATAGCTTTATTTCTTGTGCAGTTTTGGGTGAGACCTTCCTTTCTTACAGCCTTACAAAATTTATAGACCTCTAACTCCTTACCTAATAACTTCTAGGAATGTGGGCTGAGTGCATAAATTCCCTTTTTCACTGATCATTGCACTCAGTTGACCTCCTTTTTTACCACTCCCATTTTGGGTTGTAAAAGAAGGCCTGATGGTCACTGCTTGAGGAGAATTCTTACCTGCCTTTATGACCTTGCAGGAATTCAGGCCTGGCAGATGTACTAATTAAGCTTAACTTTCTCCTCTCCAAAGTCTTATCTCTAGTATTAGATCCACCCTTAACAATTAACTCAGAACTATAGAGTTCCAACTTTCAGGTACCTCTAGCTGTGATGGAAGTTGCCTAGCCAAGTTGCCTAGCAACCAAACACACCCACCAGAAATGGCAGGGCAGAGATAGCTCTGAGAGATAAGGGTCATAGGGATAAAACAGCAGTTTTATTCTCAAGAGAGAGAACAGAAGAAGACAGGAGAACAAAGAGGAGACAGAGAAAAGAAGAGAGAATGGAAGAATTCGATGGGTAAGAGCTGGAGGGGAGCAAACTGAGATGAGGATGAACTAGATTGAGGAGCTAGAAGAGAGTACTAGAGGAACGAGATGGAAGGTGTAGGAGAGCAAGATGGGGAAGAACAAGATGAGGAAGAAGGAGATGGGAAGAACAAGAGATGAAAGACCATGACAAGGCAGAATTAAGATGAGAGAATTAAGATAGAACTTGGAGGGGACAGCAGATAAAGGTAGAGAGAAACCAGCAGATAATGGTATAGAAATCAGGAAAGAAAGGAGCTAGGCATGAGAGCAGGATAGAAGCTATGAAGAGAACTGACACAGAATAATAAAGTGTATGGACTAAGGAGTTTCGTGCACATAGATATCATTTCCTTTCATCAAAGATTAAATTATCAGCTGGTTGTAAAGTATTCCCGGACCCTGGGAGGTGACTATGGAGGGGCTGGACCCCCACAGTCTCTATTAGTAAATTATAATAAAAGTACATTACCTGAAAAATTTCAATAAAAAGTTATAATTACTGCATTTTTTAAAAATGAAGAACAAAAGAGTGGGTAGAGAATGATGGGTGCATCTCGGGGGAGATTGAAGGCAAAGTGACAGAAAGATCAAGATATACTGTATAAAATTCTCAAAGAATTAATCAAAATGAGAAAAATGAATAAAAAGGTCTTATTGCTTATTGTTTTTTGATCTGTGATTACTTCATTGGACATATGAAAGATTAATAGAGGTTATTATATTTACCAACTGTAGTTGCTATAATCTAGAAATGTACTAAAGGAGATAACTTACTCTCTAATTCAGTTCTGGCTGGAAGGCAGGTGTTTACCATGTGTCAGAGTTCTACACTTATTGCTGTCTCTTATACACATCTAGATGTGTATAAGAGACAGGGCTTAAACAGGGACAAGACAACCAGCAAGCTTCTTCCTTTGGTGTTTTTGTTTGTTTGTTTCTGTTTTTTTATTCTTCTCTCATGCAGTAAATCTAGACCACAGTTTCCCCTCCCTCCACTCCTCTTGGCCCCTCGCCAGAACACACCTACTCTCACCCTCAGATACACTCCTCCGTGTCCTTTAGAAGAAAGCAAACCTCCCAGGAATATCAACCAATCACAGCAAAAAATAAGTTAAAATGAGACTAGGAACAAATCCGAATATCCTGGCTAGTGAGGCAACCCATTAAGAGGAAAATGGTCCCAAGGGAAGGCAAAAAAGTCAGATATGCCCCCCCACCCCCACTGCTAGGAGTCCCACAAGAACACCAAGCTACTCGGCCATAATATGTATGCAGAGGACCTAGCACAGACCCCAAAAGATCCCTGATTTTGAGATATTCAAACCAAGAAGAGAAATCCTCAAATCAGCCTGAACTCTGCCAGCTGAACAACTGCAAGCCAATTTCCTGTCCTTGTTTTCTCAGTCCATTTCCAACTTGCTGGGGAGTTCCTCTGTGGATCCCTTACTTCTATGTCTCTTTTGTTTAATGAGATCTATCAGGATGCCCTAGTAAATGGGGCTGATGGGTATAATATGGGACTGATTGGAATTACAACTTGTGAGAATTTTGTAACCAGTTCAAAGTATAAGATGTTTCCCTTCCCAAGAATCGTCCTATGTATCATCAGGAAGTAGTGTGGCCATTTGTTGTTTGTTTGTTCATTTTGCTTTTTGTTTCATTTGGGACAGAGTCACTTGGTAGCTGCTATTAACCTTGAACTTTTGACCCTCTGCTCAATGTGCTGAGTTCTGGGATTCCTGCCATGAGACATCAAGAATTGATATCTATGTGATAGGTGTGGTGGAGAATGCCTTTAATCCCAGCATCTGGGAGGCAGAGGCGGGAGGAACTCTTTGAGTATGAAGCCAAGCTAGTCTTACAAAGTAAGTTCCAGGACAGCTAGGGCTGTTACCCAGAGAAACCCTGTCTAGCAAAAACAAGCAGGCAAGTAAACAAACAAAAACTGAAATTTATTTCTTTCTCCTTTTTGTGTCCAACCTCAACACCACTTCCAGCAATCTTACCATCATATTGTGAGGACAGTCCAGCCATGTGGAAAGACCAGCCTCCATGAATCTATGTCTGTACAAGTTAGCTTTTGTTTCTGTGATAAAACACGGATCAAAACCAACTTGGAAAGACAGGGTCCATTTTGCTTACACATCCTGATGAGATTTGATCATTGAGGGAAGTCAGGACAGGAACTCAAGCAGGAGCAGAGGTGGGAACCATGGATGGGAGGCACTTACAGCTCACTCTCCAGGGATTCTTCTTGTTTTCTTATTCAAACCCAGGTCCACCATCCTAGGACTGACACCACTCACTGGACTCCACACCCCCATACACACAGAGAAATCATTAATCAAGAAAGTGTACCACAGACATGGCCACAGGCCAATCTGATGGAAGCAATGCCCCAACTGAGTTCCCCTCTTTATAGGTGACTATAGTTTATCAAGATGACAAAAAAGCAAAACAAACAAAAAACAACCAAGCAGACAAACAAACCAGAAACTAACCAATTCAATGTCCCAGCTGATGATTAAACAAAGTTCCAAATTCAGACAACGTGTTAAAAATCAAATGATTAGAGGGTTGTGGATGGCTTGTTACTAATTTAACTACTTTCAGTGATATCGGGTTCTGTTCCTAGCATCCACATGGAAAGCACACTACTATTTGTAAATCCAGGTCCAGATGATCCAATTCTCTCTTCTGGCCTCCAAAGGGACCTGAATGAACATGGACTCATCTAGGAGCATGAAAACATACTTTAATAAAGTATAAATAAAGAGAAGATTAAAATTCAAGATTCTTTAAGAATTTAGATGAACAACCCAGGCGCCTGCCACGCCCATCCAGCTCCCCAGCCCTTTGGTCCCTGAGGCTGCTGTGGATGCAGCAATGGTGGCTGCGGCTGGGTGACAGCACTGTGGCGCCAGGCTGGCTTGGTAGTGGAAGGGTCACACGGCCCGCACAACAAATGCTCACCTGGCCAAAACATGGCCTGTGCGACGAAGGCCAAGGCAGCCACGTGGGAGACTGCAAGCACCCAGTGACAGACCAGCATGAGGGAGTGCTCATGTTAGGGCCCCTGGTGGCCCAGACTCCAGGTCCCCTGGACCATTTCCGGCATGAGCCACAACCAGATTCCCCCCAGGGTTCATGCAGCAGCTGCAAGGTTACACCTTTGAGGTGCTGCGGCAGCAGAAGTCTTACCTCATGGACTTCGCAGTGGAGTACTTCACATGCCTGCATAGGACCATGCCCAGGATTCAGACACGCTCATCGCCACCCCTAGGACCTTTCACTCAAGAGTTCAGTGCAGTCGCATAGTCGAGGAGAATGAGGAGAATGACTCTGACTTGGACCAACTGGACCTGGCAGTTCCGACTCTTAGCAGATTTACTAGACGAGTATCAGTCTGTGCAGAAACCTTTAATCCTGATGAAGAAGAGGAAGATAATGACCCAAGGGTGATTCAGCCCAAAACTGATGAGCAGAGATGCAGGCTTCAGGAAGTTTGCAAAGATATTTTACTTTTCAAAAACCTTGATCAGGAGCAGCTTTCTTAAGTTCTTGATGCCATATTTGAAAAGATAGTCAAAGCTGACAAGCATGTCATTGACCAAGGAGATGAGGGAGACAACTTTTATGTCATAGAACGGGGAACCTATAACATTTTAGTAACAAAAGATAACCAAACATGTTCTGTTGGGCAGTATGACAACAGTGGCAGTTTTGCAGAACTATCTCTGATACCATTGTGGCCACCCTAGAAGGCTCCCTTTGGGTATTGGACCAGGTGGCTTTTAAAAGAATCATAGTGAAAAACAATGCAAAAAGGAGGAAGATGTTTGAATCATTTACTGAGTCTGTGCCACTCTTTAAATCACTAGAGATGTCAGAACGAATGAAGATTGTGGATGTGATCAGAGAAAAGATCTATAAGAATGGAGAGTGAATAATCACACAGGGTGAAAAGGCCGACAGCTTTTATATTACAGAGTCAGGGAAAGTGAGCATCTTGATCAGAAGCAAGACTAAAACGAACAAGAATGGCGGGAACCAGGAGGTTGAGATTGCCCAATGCCACAAGGGGCAGGACTTTGGAGAGCTTGCACTGGTCACCAACAAACCCAGAGCTGCTTCTGCCTATGTGGTTGGAGATGTCAAATGCTTAGTTATGGATCTTCAAGCATTTGAGAGGTTTCTGGGACCACGCATGGACATCATGAAGAGGAACATCTCACACTATGAAGAGCAGCTGGTGAAGATGTTTGGCTCCAACATAGATCTGCTAGACCCTGGGCAGTAGATGTGATGAATCTCAGAGCCTTCTCAGTGTGACACCAAAACCTTCCAATCAGCCACAAAACACACACAGAAAACATACACCACAGAACCGTGCCTGCTGTTGTCACCTTAGTTCCCATTGCTGTGATTAAGGGCATTTAGAAATGTTGAAAGTCAGCACTGAAAGATTGACAGAGGCTCCGCCCACAGCTCCACTTTGCTTCTGAAAGCCCATCATTAGACCGCTTCTGTAACAGTCACTTCAACCCAATTTTCACATCTTTGATTTAGAATGGCAAGTCTCTCCAGCAATTGAAGTGCCTGATACAAAGTCCAAAGTGTAAACATCCTCCTTTCCTCTCTTGCTGTTAATGTTGATCTGAAAGAAACCCGTTGAATAACTGTAGACACCTCCACAGTCCTCCTCAAGGGAGGACATGGTACAGCCTTCAGTACCATGTACCAAATGAGTACTCCTCATTTGTCTTTTGAGCAAGTCCAATGTGTTCACAACTGCTGCTTTTGCTTTCCCAGTGGAAGATGTTAGCACTTGTAATGGAGATCTGTGCCACAGCGTACATTTGTGTCCAGAGTGATGCACAGAAAAAGTCCCATTGAAGGTCCAGTAGGTCCATACAGGGGAGACCGACTGGTTACTTAGATTTACTTTAGCAGGTAACTTGGATTCAGCACTCTTGCCAGAAGTCGAGAGCCACAAAAGGTTTTCTGGGTTAGGGGTTTTGTTGTTTGTTTTTAACAAGTTTTGTTTTGTTTAACCTCTGTGCACTTTGCAAAAACAAATTGCTGTCCATTTCTAAGGAGCCAGGGTAGCTGGTTAGCTCAGCTGGTTAGAGCATGGTGCTGATACAAGGATCCAGGGTCTGGAGGTGTCATCCCTCTATCTGACCTGAATAGTTCCCTGAACAACCCTCACCATGCCTTGTAGGCAGTTGCTGCCACTGGTTAATGACAATGGGTGACAGGAGGTGTGCTGCACAGAGAATCCTTTCCTCCTTCCAGCATTGCTGTGTAGCTTGGCTAGTGCTCATCAACTTTTAAACTCCTAAAAAAGAAGCTATTCTTTTAAGGAAATTATTTCTCTATTTAGGGAATTCAGCTTGGACACATTTATATACATGGAGTTTGTCAGCTGACTCAGACATTTATCCTAAATATCTGTTGTCAAAACTTGGTATCATTGGGGAAGGGGTGGACATGGCTCAGTGGCAAAACTTTTATGTAGCATGTGAAGGCCCTGGGTTTGACCTCTATCACTATAATAATCACAGAAAGGTTACCATTTAGGAACATAGACTTACCGTGAAGGCCTTTCTAACTGTCTCTCCCAGCTTTTGCCATGGTCACTGTAGCCAAGAAATGTCCAGAGTAGATGAGTCACCACAATTTTCGTAATTACTCAATATCTTGTGTTCCATGAAGTAANGCAGGACTCTTCANACTGCCCTAAGTAGCCTAGGTTACAGCTCTGGNAATTGTANNNTNGTAACTACTACTCCAAAGCAGGCAGCTAGCACTGGAAAACACTTGTGGTGATCCAGAATTTTCCTAAGGTCCTTTTCTATGGTAATTGCTTTATTAAATAAATCAGACCTTGAACTTTGACTGAATAATACCTGATTCTTGCAAAGGTAAGAGGTGCANTGGGCTCCAGGAGCAGCCCAAAAGTCCAGNCCCTAGANCTTAGAAGGANTCNGAACNCNGACTCCAGCCTCCATGCCAGCATAGATTAGGGCTGGCTTGAATCTCATGCCAGAGTGATTCCTGCAGGCTGCGAGGGATGGGCTTGCTCAGCCTGTCCTCATACATCCCAGTCTAATCTTCAGAGCCCNCTTGTCACCCTTCCTGCCTCACTGATGGCTGCTCTTTTACAGAGTAGAAGTCATCAGGTGTAAGTTCTGCTCTAATTACTGATTGAACCCCCACTGCAGTGTGACCCCTGTGATGGGGGCATGGGAGAGATTCATCCAGTCAGTGGAAGGGCGACGTTAAAGGAGCTAGTGTGAGTGATGAAAGGCATAACAGTTTCCACACTACCAGGACCTGACAGTGTTCCAGTTCTCTTTGCAGCTTAGAGAATCAAAAAGACCAGGAGTTATTCAAGGTTGCAGTGTTCTCTTTGTGCCAGCAACCTCTACAGATGACAGTTGAGCCCCATGGGGCAGAGTGTCAGGTCCCTCTGTTAGCACCTCTCTCCGGAGGATTAGACCTCCCTGTGTTCCCCGGCTTTGCTATTGACTTTGGCTGACAGCTAATAGTCTTCAGAGCCTTGAGTTCCACCTGCAGGATTCTCCTTCCTTCCTGTCCCCAGCCTCACCCACTGACTCTTCTGTCTCTCGGCAGGG
>LZPO01108405.1:57183-68669 GCA_001675575.1 Neotoma lepida | reverse complement strand
ACACTTTTCTTTTGCTACGTGGGAAGATAGTAAAATCACTTTCTAAATATTGCTGTTTATACTCATAGACTTGAGATGCTGTTAGTCTTGGTCAGAAAAGCTTCTTATTACAGTGAACTGTGATTAAGACAGATACAACTAGCCAACGTGATGTGAATAAGTGAGTGTTTAGTGCTCAGTCCCAAACAGGGCATTTCTATTAACCCACCCCAAGCCTCAATGAATATTGAAGAAGAGGAGCAGGAAGGGTTTAAGAACCAGAAGATGGGAAGGAGTCCTGTGAAACACTATGTTCTGGACATGACATGACATTACTGTTGCAATCATGAATTCATATCTGTCGTGGTTATCTGCACAAGACTGAGACCTTTAGCATTCTATCCAGGATGAGGAATCCCTGGGGGGCTATTGGCAGCTAGTTACTTAATGGTTGCCTGGGTAGGGAGACTCATTTTCTGCATTGGTCACTTGCCTATGGACCAGTAAACAACCTCCTACCTATACTTATACAAGCAACTTTATTTACTGGCTATCACATACAAACACACGCAAGTAGGAGGGCGTCTAGTTGGAAAGAAGGATGTGAGAAGGAGTAGAGGTGATAAGATGGGTAATGGGTATGAATATGATCACAGTACATTGTACCTATGTATAAAGTTGTGAAAACTCAAAGACAGAAAAGTACAGGAAAATATACGTATGCAGGTGGTAGACATGAGAGAAGACAAGCTTTATAATACGACAGTGTAATTTTCTGCACTGTACTCTTTCCAACCCAGGCATACTTTTGTGGTTTTCCTTCCAGTAGAAATGGAACACATAATTCTATTTCTTGAAGATAAATTCTAACATATCCAAGACTGGCCCTGACCATTGAAAATGACTGAACTTCTGGTCTTTTTGCCTCCATGCCCTGAGTGCTGAGGTTATAGACATGTGCCACCACATCCTATTTGAATGGTATGGGGATTCCAACTCAGGGACTCTGTGTATGCCAGGCATGCACTCTACCAAGGGAGCTACAGCCACAGCCCAGGCATTTGGAGTTCTATCTACTTAAAGGGAGACATGGAATTCTTTTTTATTGTTAATTAAATTTATTCATTTATTTTACATCCTGACCACGGTTTCCCCTCCCTCCTTTCCTCCCATTTCCTTTCTCCCCCTCACTGCCCCCCCCCACTTCTCTGTTTCTGTTAAAAAATGAGCAGGCTTCCCATGGGTATCAACAAAGCATGGCATATCAAGTTGTGGTAGGACTAAGCTCCTCCCTTTGTATTAGGGCTGGGCAAGGCAACCTAGTATGAGGAATAGGTTCCCAAAAGCCAGAAAAAGTGTTAAGGAGAGCTCCTGCTTCCACTGCTAGGAGTCTCACAAGTAGACCAAGCTACACAACTGTCACATATATGTAGAAGACCAAGGTCAGTCCCATGCAGGCTCCCTGGTTGTTGGTCCAGACTCTGTGAGCTCCTATGAGCCATGTTAGTTGTCACTGGAGGTTTCCTTGTGATGTTTTTGACCCCTCTAGCTCATATAATCTTTTCTCCCCCTATTCAGGAGGATGCTCTGAGCTTGGCCCAATATTTGGTTGTGGGCTTCTGCATCTGTTTCCATCAGTTACTGGATGAAGACTCTCTTATGACAATTGGGGTAGTCACCAATCTATGAGTATAGAACAATATCATCAGGCATCATGTTTGGTAATATCCTAGGTCTTTGGGCCATCCAGCCTTTGGGGCCTGGCACTCTTAAGCAGTATCAGGGATGGGCTCATTCTTATGGAATGGGTCTGAGGCTGGACCAGTCATTGGTTGGCCACTCCCACAATCTCCTTGCCACCCTTGCATACATCCTATAAGCAGGACAGACTGTAGGCCAAAGATTGTGTGACTGGGTCAGGGTCCTAATTTCCTCCTGGAAGTCCTACCTGGTCACAGGAGATGACCAACTTAGGCTAAGCATCCATCATTACTAAATGTCTTAGCTGGAGTCATTCTGGTAGATTGCTGGGAGTTTCACTTGTACCAGGTTTCTATCTGTGCCCAAAATGTGCTCCCTTTCCAGTGATTTCTTTCAGTACTCTCCCCCTCCAGCCACTCTGCAACCTGATCTCTCATGTTCCCATCTCCAGTTCACCCAGGAGCTCACTTTTATTTCCTCTGCCTCTGGAAATCCATGTATCCGACCTTGGGAACTCCTTGTTACCTAGCCTCTCTGGGTTTGTGGATTGGAGCGTGGTTCTCCTTTACTTTACATCTAATATCCATTTATGAGTGAGTGCATGCCATGTTTGTCTTTCTGGGTCTGGGTTATCTCACTCAGGATGATTTTTTTTTAAGTCCCATCCATTTGCCTGCAAAATTCCTGATGTCATTGTTTTTAATAGCTTAGTAATATTCCATTGTGTAATTATGCCACATTTTCTTTATCCATTATTCGGTTGAAGGGCATCTGGGTTGTTTCCAAGTTCTAGCTATTATGAATAAAGCTGCTATGAACATAGTTGAGCAAGTGTCCTTATGGGATGATTGGGCATCCTTTGAATATATGCCCAAAAGTGGTATAGCTGAGTCTTGAGGTAGATATTTAGTTTTATGATGGCTAGTTTCTTGAGTTCTTTACATATTTTGGAGATTAGCCCTCTGTTGGATGTAGGGTTGGTGGAGACCTTTTCCCATTCTGTAGGCTGTGGTTTTGTCCTATTGACTGTGTCTTTTGCCTTACAAAAATTTTTCAGTTTCATGAGATCCCATTTATTAATTGTCAGCCTTAGTGTCTGTGCTACTGGTGTTCTATTCAGGAAGTTGTCTCCTGCACCAGTGCATTCAAAGCACTTCCCACTTTCTCTTCTATCAGGTTCAGTGTATCTAGATGTATATTGAGGTATTTTATCTACTTAGACTTGTTTTGTGCATGTTGACAGATATGGATCTATTTGCATTCTTCTACATGCTGACATCCAGTTATGCCAGCATCATTTGTTGAAGATGCATTCTTTTTTCCATTGTATAATTTTGGCTTCTTTTTTAAAAATCAGGTGTGTGGAGTTATGTCTGGATCTTCTATTCGATTCCATTGATCCACCTGTCTGTTTTTATGCCAGTACCACAAGACTTTTATTACTATAGCTCCATAGTAGAGCTTGAAATCAGAATTGGTGATACCTCCGGAATCAACTTACTATACCAGATTGTTTTAGCTACCCTGGTTTTTTGTTTTTCCATATGAAGTTGAATATTGTTCTTTCAAGATCTGTAAAGAGTTGTGTTGGAATTTTGATGGGGATTGCATTGAATCTGTAGATTGCCTCGGGTAAGATGGTCATTTTTACTATATTAATCCTCCTGATTCATGAACATGGGAGATCTTTCCATCTTTTGATATCTTCTTCAATTTCTTTCTTTAAAGATTTAATGTTCTTGTCAACAGGGCTTTCACTTCCTTGGTTAGAATTACCCCAAAGTATTTTACATTATTTGTGGCTATTGGGAAGGCCCTTGTTTCCATGATTACTTTCTCAGACCATTTATCATTTGTATATAAGAGGGCTGCTGATTTTTTTAATTTAATCTTATATCCTGCCACCTCACTGAAGGAGTTTATCAGCTGTAGGATTTCCCTGGTAGAATTTTTGGGGTCACTTATGACATGTGATTCTTTAAATAAGTTTCTCCTTCCTATTGCTACACCAGAGCCTGTAACAAATAGCCCAATGAGTGTGCATCCAGGCTTCATTAGACTGTTGTATTCCTGTGAGCAAACTGGAAAAAGTAAAGATGGAAAGATCATCATGATGATATTTCCAAACCACATCGTGTTGAGCATACATCTGTGTTAGACACTATGTTCAGGTAATACTCTTCTCCAAATAATTTCACAATGGAGATGATTGCTGTCAGTTCGTAGACGTCATGAGGAAGGAGGATCTGTCCACATTCTTAGTTTTCTGTTCCCTTTACTTTCCTTGTGAATCTGCTCTATGCCATCCCAAAGAGGCATGATATCCACAACTGAAAAGGAACAATGTGGGTATTAACCTATTGATATTTGGAATCAGGGTGTTTAAACTCATTTAGAAGTATGTCATTGGATTTTCTCGCTTTAGAGATGAAAGAATCATGGGCTTTGTAGGGTGAGGCAGCTGAGACAACAGAATGATAGCAGGGTTTAGAACTCTGAGCTTAGCATCCGTTTAGCCGAGAATCCTTTGTGAGCACATGTTCCATGTGCAAATTAATATGTGGACAATGTTGTTTTTAAACCCATGGTAGTAACACAAAATTAAAGAACAAACAAACAAACAAAACCTCCAGCCAACTCTATGGGGGAAAAAAATCCCCAAAGCCAAACTGTAGCTGCCTTTCTTTGTCTTTTGTACTATATTCACTTTTCCTTCTCAGATCCAAATTGTGAAAGCTACTTAGTCAAACCCTACTGTAGAGTGTACTACAGTCCAGAACATGCCTTGCAGCCTAAATAGGGGACCTTTCCCAGAAATGCATCCTGTGACTGGGTAGTTGAGTCTTGGGAGGGGCAGACAGGGACCAAACTGCCTTCACATTAAGATGAGTATTACTTCAAAGGCCCCTGCTCATGTAAGTTTCCATAATTAGCATGGGTGTTTTAACAACTTAGAAGGGGAGTCATCTCGGAAGAAAGAAATTCTTACATTTCAGCTCCTTCATTCTGGCTTACCTGTGCCTGAACATAAGTCACTCTCAACTGCATCTAAAAACATTTCATAAAAAGAACCAGGCTTATCCCAAGCCTTACTATGTGTGGTTGTGCCTTGGTAACAATGTTTCACACCAAGCTGAAACAAGGTTAGATAAAACAATGTTTAATCGGAAGAGAGCGGGTTTGGTTAGACTTGGAACACAACTCTACTGACCTTGGCAGAGGAAACAGCTCACAAAGGCTCCTTAGTAGAGAAAGAGCTCAGTACGAACAGATGTGGAAAGTGTACCTACTTTGTTGACAGATAATTCAATTTCTAATTGAAATTTGAAATATTGCCTCAAAGCCTTTGTGGTTTGGTAAATGGGTCCATGGGAATTTTGAAAGAGGCCTGTTCTGTGAGTCACATTGTTGTTGAAACGTATCAACCTTGACTTTCAGGAGATTAGGGCTATAGCTTTTGCTTGGGTTTTACTTGTGCATTACTTTATGATTAGGTAGTTGGATCACTCTCTCTCACACAGAAAGGACCACGTTGCTGAGGCGGTACTCACAGGACAGCTTGTTTTCCTGGTAACAATGATGGACTTATATTGAACTGTGCCTGATCTCTTGTTGGATCTCTCATCACTGTTAAGAAGTTTTTAATCCATTTACCTCCTACCTGGGAAATTACAAAGAAGCAGTGGCTGAGACTCAGAGGATCTCCTCTGTGCAAATTGATCTGGTTCATTGAATTGTTACAGCTGTAGCCTTGACCTACCTAACAGAATTTGTATCTGAACAGCAAGGGATAGCTGTGATTTTGGTCTAGGATATCATTAAATGGATGCTGATGATGCTGATGGTGAAGATAATGCCTTCTGGCTGGCTTTTATTTTTGTTTGGGGTGTGTTGTAAACAGTCCCTTTAATATTTTCTAGTAATGTGAGATATTGCTGCTGTTAAAATAGCTATTTGCCTGAGTTAAGAAAGGCAAGTATTTAGTACATCTTTTAATTTGGTAGCAAAAGTGAGTAATGAATGGGCTTGAAGCTAGGCAAAACTAAAGTTAGATACTATTTCCCTTAAGAAAGTTATTTATGTGATTACCTCTTGAGTAACATTTAAATCTGAAAACTGAGAAGAATATATGTCTCATTGATTAGATCAACATTAACTCATTAGACAATATTTGGCAGATATTTATTTTTTAGAAAGAAGTTAATAAGGGATTGTTTTGACTTAATCTTATTATCAAATAAAAAAATCACAAAAACTTTGGGATTCACTGATTTTACATATTTTCCATATCTGGTGTGAAGACATTGTACACAGATGGATGTTTTCTGACCCTTGATTATCTAAGACAAGGAAATTCTACTATCTTTTCTGTGGAATATTCTAGAACATGCCAGCACTCACAGTCAAGGGATTCTTTCTCATCTGAAACATGCCTGTCCATCTTTGGAACTCAGGCCTAATTCTGTTTGCCCTGCTTCTGTGACACTAGAGATCAGTCATCTTTTATTTTTTGTTGTTGCTTATTATGTTACAATAACCTTTGACATTAAGAAATATCACAAATTATTCTTCAGTTTTCTTTTCTTCATAACTAAAACCTTTGGCCATAATTAAATTTTAGGCCTCAGGGATCACGTTTAGTTTCGTCGTGTGTATGCATCTCCTAGCTCTCCACTGTTCTTATTAGCAAGTGGTGCTTTGTTTCAAAAACTGGGAACAGAATGTGAAGGTTGAGCTCCAAAGTTTGGAGTTTAGGAGAGATCTTGGAACTGCAACAGGGAACACTTAAAATTAGCTACTCCTTCAGTTCTGTTACCTTTAAAAATGGCTTCTACTCCTAACTTCTCCATTTCCAACTCTTTACCAATGGTTTCATTTGCATTCTTTCACCTACAGTGTGAACTTATTACTTCTTACAAATGAAAGATTCACATGGAACATAATAAATCTTGGAGAATTAACTTCCTTCCTTCAAGCTATCATTTTTCTCTCAAAGTGATAGCTCTTCTTATTGAGGCATAATCCATAGCAACTGATGTGACTCTGTAGTCCATCACACTGGTCTTTTCTTTGCCTTTTGTGTTAGCTCCTTTTCTTGTACGTGACTATATACCTGACAAGAAGCAATTTAAGAAGGAAGGGTTTATTCTTGCTTACCAGGTAAAGGGTGTCATTCCATCATGTTGAAGAAGACATAACAGCATCCAAGGAAGGCATAGTGATAGGGGCACGAATCATCTGGTCATGTTGTGTTTGTAGCCAGGTAGCAGAGAAGGAACAGGAAGTGATGTCAGGCTTTCAAACCTCAAAGATTGCCCAGGGATCTACCTTCCTGGAGGAAAGGGAGGCTATACCTCCTAAAACTTAAATAAGGCTTTCAAAGAATGACACCAGCTAGGAACTAAGAATCTAAGCATGAGCATACAGGTAACATTTCACATCCAAACCACAATATGCATGGTTCATATGTACAGAAGAATTGGCTACTCTGCAGCTGTTTCAACATGAGCTGGATATTTTAAAGTGGAAATAATACCAATAACTCTGTCAGTACATGCTTTGGTTTTGAGTCTAATTAAGTTACAGCTTTCAGCTCTGGAGTTCTATGTTTACCTGGACATAAGATTTTTCTGGAAAGAACTGTCTTTAATTCCATTTTATCTAATGTTGGAGTATAATGGGTCATGACACTAAATTACATAGAGTTTCCAGAATTTTTACATGCATGTCAGTAGGCAAGTAAACAAGCATATCCAAAGAAGTACTCCTATATCAGAGCAGAATGTGGCTATTAGAACATAGATGAGATCTCCATGAGTAAACTAGGCATGAGTGGTAGGCAATGGAGGGTAGGGGATGGAGGATGAGAACATAAGGGAATGGGATAGTCGAGCTGGCACAGGGATGGAGTGGGAAAGCAGTGAAATAGATACCATGATATACGGAGACATCATGGGGATAGAGAGAAACCATGCGCTAGAGAAGTTCTCAGGAATCCCCAGGGATGATGCTAACTTAGACTACTAGAAAGAGTGGAGAGGGTGCCTGAACTGAGCTGGCTTGCCCCAGAGATCAGATCAGTGAATACTCTGTCATCACAGAGCTTTTCTCCAGTGATTGATGGAAGCAGATGCAGAGATCCACAGCCAGGCACCAGGCAGAGCTCCAGGAGTCCAGTTGGGGAGAGAGAAGAGGGATTCTAAGAGCAAGTATATCAAGATCACAATGGGAAAACCTGTAGAGATGACCAAACCAAACCAGTAGGAACTCATGAAAGTTGGATCAATGGTCGTGGACCCTGCATGGGGCTGGGCTGGGCCCTCTGCATGGCAAAACAGTTGTGTAGTTTAATCTGCTTTGGGGGCCCCCTGGCAGTGGGATCAGAATCCATTCCTGGTGCATGACCAGGCTTTTTGGAGCTCACTGCCTATGATGGGACACCTCTTGAAGCCTTGAGGCAGGGGGAGGGCTTGGGCTTGCCTCTACTGTGTGTGCCTCCTCATGGGAGGCCTTGTCTTCTTGTGGGGGGGGGAGGCTAAGAGGGATAGGAGGAGGGAAGAGGGAAATCTTTGATTGGCATGTAAAATGAATGAAAAGATTTTTACAATAAATAAAAGAAAAAAAGAACATTCTGGAGCTTTCTTAAGAAATTTAAATAATATTATTGGTGTGACTAAACAGTATGCTGGGTTAGGAAGATCATTGTTCATAGATAGATGTGTACATGGCGTCTGCTAGCTCCTCACCAAATGTCATGCTATGATGCTGGGTGATTCAGTTGTTTAGTGATGTGAGAATGATGGTTTGTCTCATTATTAATGCCAACCTAATGAGATTTTATTTTATGTTGGTGATGAGAATTTAGCAAACATCTGGTGTGGTAAAGCTTATAATATGTACCAGCATTCATCTTTTCATAAAATTTTTAGATACTTATGAGTATTTTTGTGTTCCTTGTAAATGTGCTTTTGATATACAGTAGGTACTGGGAAGAGTCAGTGGGTAATGCTGTAAATCCTTTCCCAAGGGGGCTTCCCTACAATATACCATAACAGAAAAAATAAAAAAGTATGATATTTATGATGAAGACAAGAAGATACGCATTCCCTACAGAACTGCTAAGCTCTGTCGAGGTTGGCTTTAACTGTTAACTTGACACAGCCTAGAGACACTGGGAGACAAGAACCTGGGTTAACGACGAATTACCTTGATCAGATTGACCTGTGGACACGCCTGTGTAGGATGTCTACTTGTGGACAGCATCATTCCTGGGCAGATGGTCCTGGACGAGATAAGAAATCTATCAGCACAAGCATGTAAGTGGAAAGGCAAGCAGTGATTCTCCATCGTTCCTGCGCTAACTTCTTTCAATGATAAGTTCTAACCTAAAAGCATAAGCTAAACAAGTTCTTTCATCCCTAAGTTTCGTTTTGGTGAAAGTGTTTCATCACAGCAACAGAAAGGAAATGGGAACAAGTTTCAAGTGCCAGGAGAACTTCTTTCTCATAGAATATTAAGGATTCCAAGGGTTCCAAGGAAGTGGAAATGGTAGTAGGGGACAGAGGTCTACTTAGAGCACAAAATGTTGAGCCAAATCTTATATGTAAAAAGACTCAGAGGTTTGTGGGAATTTAGGGAAACTATTGTTTTTCATCTGTGCTTGGGTAAAGGTGGTCACTAGGGAGGAAGCTAAACAGTGGAAGCTTTGCTATAAAGCTAAGGAGGAAATTAATTCCAATTATTATAAATCTTGTTTAATGTCATAGAGGTGTTTAAATTATGCCTCTTTTTGTCCCTCCACCCCTTGCTAAATTGTTAGCTACTTAGAGTTTTAGTCTTTAGATTTCATGGACTCAGAACCTATTATTACGAACAGTTAAAGATTTTTTTAGTTAATACTAAAAAATGAAGATGAACTTTACGCTGTAGAGAGCATGACTTGTTTTAGAGTAGCATTTTGGAAAATTTGAACTTTAGAAAAATATAGCTGGAAGGAACTGTGAAAAGACCTGGGATTAGAAATAGGTTGTCAGAGACTGTTTTTAGAATGCATACCACTGTGTTTTGAATTTGGCAACTTATCAAAAATCACCTAGGTACTCTTCAATAGAGCTGATTGCAGTCCAGGAAATGCTTGACTCTCTGGATGTTATAGTTGTGTAGGTGTGTGTAGGTTAGGTTCCTGTGACCTGGATTTTAACAGTGACATTTTAAATGTGTAAGTGAGGTATAGAAAGGGTATGACTCATTTCCTTATGGAAACAGAGAATAGGGGTTATGCATGGGGAACGTTTCAGAGACACAGCTGAGCAAACTAGGAACACACNGTTTCTTCCCATGAGGCATAGTACCTGCCTTTGAGAGCTGACACCTGGGAGGATGGTGATGTTGGTAAGGCTATAAAATGGAAGGAATTTGGGGCTACTGGCAGAGATCAAGAATTGCAGTTCTGTAAGCAAATGAGTAAGCAAATAGGATGACTTGAAGTNGCTCTGGTGGCAGTGGGATTCACCTGAGCTTGGAAAACACAGAAGAATCCAGGATAGAGTTTAAGTATTACTTAAGAGAATGGAATACCAGTAACTATGACAGAAAAATGAAAAGTACTAATTAAAACAAAATTAGCATTAATGTGACAAGCCACTAAAATTATGTATGTATGTATGTATGTATACATATAAACACCTATGTATATATACTTATATAATATCACTTTTATAGACCTGAGATGAAATGTCTATGGTAGAAAATAAACAGTTAAGATCCTGAGAAGTAAGTTCACCTAGCTTGTGGATGTAATGTTTCCGATGACTCCAGGGCCTGACTCAGTACTCTAAGAACTTTTGTGCCCTGCAGCAAAAACAGTGGAGGGAGGAAGATTGACTGCAGAAGGCTTTGACTCTCATACAAAAAAGAAAGAAAAAAGGAAGAGGGAAGAAAATTCTAAGTTGGAGAAAAGTTGACTACAGCTATCTAGTGATTCAGAGAAGTGAATTAGTGTCAAAACTAGGCGAACTCTACCAGCTTGGGTAATTAAGAGATACTTAGCACTCATCCAATTTAGAATTCAGTGAAGTGATAATGGAGGAAAATAGAAGGCAATGCACCCCAAGTTTGTTTCACTTGATGAGTGGGTATGGAAAGAAGGAAGAAACAAAGGAGGGTGTCATCTGTGAATATTCTGAGCTACAANGTCCATACAGTTAAAATACAAGATGATGCTTGGAAGAGTCTGGTTGTTAGATTCTGTATGTTTCCTATTATATAAGTGAAACAACACTTCATAAATGTAATTTTGCTACTGTTATGAATTGTAATCCAAATATCTGTGTTTTCAGATGGTCCTAGGCAATTCCTTTGAAAGGGTCATTTAATCCCCAAAGGGACCATGACACACAGGTTGAGAACCACTGCCTTGGATGGAAGCTGGGTTGTAAATGTTTTATTCAGGGAGTGTGAAGCCAGAGGGGATGGTTGCTAGTGCCCAGCATTTACTCTGTGGAGAGGGTGTGCACTTGTCACACCGAGTAAATGATCCCAGTTTCACTTAATATTACTTCTTTCAGATTTGTTNCAAATTTTATCATTTTAATATTACTTTTTCATTTTTTACTGACTTCATTTGTGTGAGTCACTTTATTTTTATGAACATTTATGAAGTTCATCATTTCCAAAATATGCAACATATGCTCTTTTAGAATATTTGAAAAATGATGGTGCCATGGTGCCACCATCTAATTCTAGAACATTTTCCTTAACCTACACTCAGTAACTGGAATATTCTCTCTCTCTCTCTCTCTCTCTCT
>LZPO01108405.1:43253-56548 GCA_001675575.1 Neotoma lepida | reverse complement strand
CTGGGATTGTAGGCAGGCATCATCACACCAGCTTATGTTTTGATCTTCACTTTCCTGCTGACTATCGATGCTAAGTGTCTTAAATGTGCTTGATGGTCAATATGTATCTTTAGAAGGGTCTCTAATTAAGTATCTTGCCTATATTAACTGGGATATTTGTGGTTTTGTTGTTGTTTGAGAATTTCATGTATGTATTACAGTGAGTTTTGATCAAATCTAGCATGACTCCTTGTTCCTCCCCCCAGCTATTTCCCACTCCCTACCACTTCTCCTTCCCAAGTGCATGTACTTTTTAACCCACTCAGTGCATTTAATGCTGACAATATATATACTGGATATAAATCCTGTGCATTGTATAAGAATAACAATAGACATGTTATTTTTATATATGTCAGCTATGTCTCTTACAGATATTTTCTTCCACTCTGTCATTTTCTTTTCAGAATCATTTGAACAAAGCAGTTAGATTAATCCCCTTTTTGCTTCATTCCCATTAATCATTTTAATGAATTATTGTCTCACCACAAANCACAGATATTTATGTGTACATTTCCTTTNGAGAATTTCAGAGTTTAAACATTGATATGTGTGCTTTTGAAACATTTTGTCTAACTTTTGTATGTGGTATGGGGTAGATTTGAAAGCACATTCTTTGTTGGTTAGATTTTTTAAGACTCACTATGTAACTCAGGNTAGCCTCAAACTTTCTATCCTTCTCCTTCCACCTGCCAAGTGCAGAGATTACAGGTATGAGCTATGACACTTTGCTACTGAAACATTACTCTGCATGTGAACATCCCATTTCTTTGTTTCAGTATTATTGATCTTTCAAGGTCAGTTAATCATAAATTTGTAGGTTTCTCACTTGTGTTCTGTTATTCTTCATTTTGATTTGCCTGCATGTATTTTTGTGCACTCCATGTGTGCAGGGCCTACGAATGCCACTAGAAGACCTGAGACTGGTGGAGTTATGGATGATTGTGATGTGAGCTGTTGTGTGAGTCCTTAGAATCAAACTCTGACACTCTGAAAACAAGCCAGTGCTCTTAACTACTGAGTCATCTTCTCAGCCCTGTGCTCCATTATTCTTTATACCTGTATTGTTATGTGAGTGCCACAGTGTTTTGATAACAGTGTGTTTATAATAAAATTTAAAAAATTGTGTTTTACTCTTGTCATAGTGATAAATGCTGTTATTCAAAGCTGTATTTTAGAAAAAAAATAATTAGGTATCATAGTTGGCTTGGGTTATGCTCTTCATCTTGACTGAAAAATTACTTGACAGGGTTTTGTAGCCCTAATGTCTATGAGTTGAGACAGAAGGGAAAGTGTCTTGCTGGAAATAATCACTCTGAATGGAAATTGATGAGTATACAAATAGAAACTGGAATGAATGAATGAACAATTGAATAAATAAAACACAGCCCAGCTTTTCAGCACTACTGTTTGAACAGGATGTGTGGATTTTACTGCCATTTAGTGTGAATCTTAAACATTTATGGAAATGCAGGTAGTGTGAACACAAATGCTTTCCATATACAGTCTGTTGCTTTTCCAGCAGCAGTCAAGCAGTCATGTGCTATAAATATGTGAAACACTCTCTGAAGCTGTGTGATATCACTTTCCTTTATATTGATTTGAAAGAACACATAAAGGTAGAGGCAGCTGTTTAAAATGTTGAGTCTTCTTTGATGCTGAAATANTGTGTGTGTTTGTGTTCATGTTTGTGTGTATATTTGCGTATCAGAAAAAAAGAGAAAGAATAAAAGAATACAGAGGAAACTTATTTCCTAAGATATTGTTCTTTTAGAATACATAAATGTCCAAAATAAGNCTGTTTTGATCACTCAGTGGCTGAAGATACTTGTTCCCAAGCTTGGCAACATGAGTTCAATCTACAGAGCACACAAGATGGAAGGAAAGAACTGACTTCTACAAGTTGTTCTCTGATCTTCACTTGCACACACCATGTACTCGTACAGAATATATATATATATATATCATGCATCTTAAATCCTACACTGGAGGCAGGGGCAGGTGGATCTCTGTGATCTGTATGTTTGAAGACAACTTGATTTACACAGTGAGTTCCAGGCAAGTAAAGACTATACAGAGAGAAACTGTCTCAAAAATAATAAACAAACAATCCAGCCAAACAGCAAATAAGTGCTTNAAAATGCTAGTAATAAGCCATCAACACAACAATGTCTGTCCTTATATGATGAAACAATGTATGTTCATAGAGCAGTGTGGTGACTATGAAGGTTCAATGTAAAACAAACAAGGTCTTTGGCAATGCTGCTGACTTTTGTTGTTGTTTTGGTATTTTGGGAAACCAAAGCACCTGATGATCAGGATGGGTACATTCTCGTTCTTTNCATCTCTCAACATTGCTTCCTTCTGAACGTGTCTACCAACCCTCATAGGTATATAAAAAACACATTCATTTTACAACTAATGCTAGGATTCAGTGTTGCCTGTCTGAGATAGATAGGAGTCTGCCAAATTCTAGGAAATAAGATGTTTTTGTCTGCTTAGGGTAAAATAACAACAACAACAAAACATTTTGATAAGTGAATGATATGTTATTCCTTTAACCTTCACGGCAAAAAATCTGGCTCTGTTTCAGAGTTGTCCTGTGTGGAACAGTGTAATGACGCTATTGAGACTACATCCCATTATTACATCAATACCAGTGTCCAATAGGTAGAAGCCTATGTATTAGCAATGTGAGTACATGGGGCTTATATTCTCTCATAGGAACCTTATTTAACTCTCAAGGGAAGTAGGCATGTAGGAGTTGATCCTAATTTATGCAAGCAGAATTAATTCTATCTATAATTTAGAAATTAAACATTCATAAAAAATGTGTAAAGTGCTTTGAATCATCTGTTGTTCTTAAGTCAACCTGTCATTACCCTGTGTGAAACACACCAGTGTACTGATGCTGTATGAGTTGGGTTTTCTAATTTAGAGGAAGTACGATTTGCTAAAATGTACCCTGGTTACTCAAAGTCATCACACTAAATGGCAATAAGGCCACATTGCCTGGTATTTCTGCACTTGTGTGTTTCATTGCCTGTAGCCTTAGGGCCTGGCCATTNCTATTCTCTGTCCANCTACCTAAGGTTACGTCCAAGCAGCCTTCCTGGAACCCATTCTGTCTTGAGTGCATCGGAAGGGGCAGAACAAGAACCAGGTGCTGTTGTGTGGTTGTTTGTCCATGTTCCCCCATTACACATGAATGCTGCTCTCCTTATAACAGGAAGTGATACAGAAGTGTATGCTGCACAATTAATGATTTCAGTTTTCTTTTCAGCTGAGCAATATTCCCTGGTGTATATGTGTCAGATATTCACTATCTATTCATATAGAATATCTATTCTATATAGTATCAACAGATGGACATCTAGGTTGCTTNCTTATCCTAGCTATTGTGAATAGAACAGAAATGNCTTTGGATGAGCAAGTTTCTCTGTAGTAGTATACAAAGTTCCATTGGATATATGCCCAGCAGTCATACAAGTTGATCAAATGGCAGTGTTACCTTTAGCTTTTGGAGAAATGTCCAGACTGATTTCCACAATACTGGCCCAAGATCAANCCAGCCAAAATTCGAGCATGGTGGGGTAGATGGTCCCCGAGACCCATCCCTTTACTGTGGACCTGTTGGCAGTTGATAGTTGTTAGGGAAGGAAGAACCGTTCTTTGAGGTTATGATCACTAATAGGCTTTCCATGCTCCAATTGATGGCCCCATACTCAGATACATACAGGCAGCACTAACTGGATTTAATATATTACCGAAAAACTAAAAAGGACTTGAAGCTGGGGGGGGTGTTGAGAAGATGTGGGGGGAAATAGGGAGTAGTTATGGTTATATTTCATTTTATACCTGTATGAAATTCTCAAGAATAAAGAAAAAATTTTTAAATGAATACTGAAGGGGCACTGTAAAAATATCGCGTTAAATCCCATTTTGTTATGTTTATCACATGCTTTTGATAGTTCAATATCGCGTTAAATCCCATTTTGTTATGTTTATCACATGCTTTTGATAGTTCAACTAATGTTTACAAAATAAATGTCAATTTGAAAGTCAAGTTCTTAACACACAATTTAAAAATATAGAACACACCCATTCCTGTCAGTAGAAGACAGCTTCCAAAAATCAAATTAATCATCATGAATAATCTCTAACACATTTAATGGAGGAGACTGAGTATTTCCAGCAGGGAGTGGCAAAGGTGACTAAATCTTGGTTTAAATGGAGACCTTACACTTTCTTAGCTATTTTAGAGCTCCTATTCTTGGGAGCAAGCCTGTTTGCATTGACTTTTATGACTCAAATGTGAACTTAATTCACACCTCACTATACCAGTCTATTCTATAACACCTCTGTCCAATATGCTAAAGGTGCTGAAAATGGTGAGTGTACATCCCCCTCCAAACATGCCTAAATCTGGTTTATTACCTGGGACTAAGACTGGAAAGCTTTACCAACTGCATCCTAGTTTTTTGTTGTTGCTCCTTTTGTTTTAAAATATTAGCATAGAAAGTAATGTTAATTAGGCTTGGTGGCACACTCATTCAATCCCAGCCCTCAGGAGGCAGAAGCTGTTGGACCACTGAGTTCCAGGCCAGCCTGGTATACACAATGAGTTGCAAACAATCCAGGGCTACATAGAGAGACTCTGTGTCAAAAATTAAAAGGTAATGGGTTTCATGATGACATATTTTGATGTGTGTCAATATGCTTTCCTACTCACTCTCCTCCCTCTCTGTCTTCCTGACCTCTCCTGTCCCCTCTTGTTGCCCTCCTCTTCCCAAATAGACTCCNTTTCTGCTTCCAGAGTCACACGTGTTCCATTAAACTCCACTTTTCCTTCCTTTTCACCAACACCCTAAGATCTACTCCCTCTCTTTNNTGATACAGTTTCCAGTATCATCATCAGCTGTAGTTGGAAGTTTCGCTGTCCTGCCTGGTCCCGCCAGGCCCCATGTGGTCCAACCTGGCCCCACAGTCCGCAGCTGCTCAGACCCAAATAAACACACAGAGGCTTATAATATTTTCAAACTATATGGCCTAATGGCTCAGGCTTCTCATTAGCTAGCTCTTACATCTTAAATTAACCCACTTCTATAAATCTATATTTTGCCACATAGCTTGTGGCCTTCCAGTACCTTTACATCTTGCTTCTTATGGTGGCAGCTAGCAGCATCTGCTCAGCTCTGCTTTCTTCTTCCTCTCTCTCTCTCTACTTAGAATGTCCTGCCTAACCTTATTCTGCCTCACCATTGGCCAAACAGCTTTAGTTATCAAGCAATCAGAGCAACACGTATTCACAGCATACAGAATGATATCACCCATTAATCATCATCAGCAGCAGTGTTATCATCATACACACACACACACACACACACACACACACAAATATAGATCCCAAATATGAGAGAAATCATAGGGTAATTGTCTTCCTTAGTCTGATTTATCTCGCGTAACAAAACATGTTCCAGTTTTATTCATTTTACTGCAGATTTCATTTTTCTTTATGGCTGAACAAAATTCCATTATATATAAGTAGTACACTTTCTTTATGCATTCATCTGTTGATGAGCATCTTACTGGTTCTGTTTTAAGATGTGCACATACCTTTGTGGTGTGTTGACTCAGAGTCCTAAAAGCATATGCCAACTTTAGCTGGGTATATGGTTTATATATTTTCAAGCTTGTATGTTCTGAAACTTCTGTTGANTATGTTGTTTGATAGTTTCATGTCTGAAAATGTATATTCTGATTCCTGTGACCTATCTGCTGTCTAATATCCCCTATATTATATCATATTCTTCCTATAAGTCTCTTTCCTACATCCATGTCTTTTTAATTTTATTTTATTTCTTTGAGACCNACTGAGGTTAACTAGGGTTATATAAGCAGCCAGGGGTTTGGAACTGTCCTTTGGAACCTGGTGTGTTACTCAGTAGGTATACAACATTTACTCCTCTCCAAGAATTCATCAGTAGCCAATAGTTCAGCAGGGGGGTAAGACCACCTGCCCCACCCTCCAGTTTCAGTCTCCTCCCCGATCCATGGTTGACTGTTGATTGGTGCAGCCTTGTGTAGACCCTTTGAGACAACCACATCTGCCTCCAATCTGAGTTTCATGGTGGCTATATTAGATTCCATCTCCACTATCATTTGTTTTATGATAGCCAATCTGAATAAGATGGAATGGAAACTCAAAGCAGTATTAATTTGGCTAAAGATGAATTTCTTCTTTTGAAAATTGTCTATTCATTTCATTGATCAATTTATTGATTGAATGATTTATTTTTGATATTTAATTCTTTAAGTTCTTTATATATTCTAGATATTAAATTTCTGTCTGGTATATNATAAGAATTTTTTTCTCCCATTCTGTTGGCTTATACTTTACTCTGTCAACTTTCTCTGTTATGCAGAAACTTAATTTCAAGTAATTCCAACAACCACTTCTTGAGAAGCTTTCTTGCATTCTTGTATCCTTTTTAGAAAGTCCTTGCTTATGACTATGTAGTAAGTATTTTCCATATTTCTTACAGCAGATCTTACCTGAAGATCTTGACCTCTTTTTTAATGGAGTTTTGTGCAACATGGGATGATTCCAGTTTCAGTCTTCTACACTTGAGTATCCACTTTTCCCAGAAACATTAGGTGTAGAATATGGTGGGTTTGTTTGTCTGTTTTTTTGTTTTTCTGCCAATATATGTTTTTGCCATCTTTGGTGAAAATTAACTTGCTGTAGATGCATGAGTTTATTTCTGGGTCCTCTACTTCATTTATTTATTTATTTATTTATTTTTAAATTTTTTTCATTTATTTATATATTTTTTATTATTAAAAAGAGCTTCCACTCCTTTCACATACCAACCTCAGATCCCCCTCTCCTCCCTCCTCCTGAGCCAGCCGTTCCCCCCCCACCCTGTCAACCCATACCCACTCCCACCTCCTCCAAAACAAGGTCTCCCATGGTGAGACCTCTTACATTCACACAGTAAATAAAAATGTAAATGTAATTAATAAAATAAATTTTCTCAAGAGACTAAATAATGAATTAAACCATTTTAATGAAACTTTCTTTCATTTGCCTTTTCTTTGGTTATTTTCTACCCTCCAATGATCTAGCAAGGTTCTTACATTTAGGATCTGGTAATCCTTGCAAAACACACAGCAAGCCCCAGTACTATGTGGGGTGGGGTTGGAGAGTGAGGTCACAAGTGAGGNAATGACTTGATCAGGNCGGCACTGAAATTGTTTGCAGTTAGAGTTTGGAGAAGAATCTTGATGACCTTGTCTGGAGACAGGAAGGGGGGATTAGTTGTCACAGGTCCTGAGAAGGCAGTGACCGGACAACACACTGGTGGTAAGTTGGAAACTCATGGAAGAATTTGAGGCACATTACAAAGAAAAGACAAGGTGTGGTGTATGCTTTAAATGGCAGTATTGATGAGGCAGAGGCAGAAGGATCTCTAGTTTAGGAGCAGACTGGGCTATAGCAAAATTCCATTATAAAAATAGTAGCAGCTTTGGCATTTGCTGGTTGATGGATAGAAGTTATGAATGAAAGGAAGATTCAAGATTTATTATCAGGTTTCCTAATGCTTAGCTTTTGGAATCATATACAAGGAGACATGACTATTTTGTGATTAAAATGAAACCAGTTGGGATTTGATTCACCTGAGTACAATGTCCAGCAGACTGTTGCAAATAGGAATTTAGAATTCATTTAGTGAATCCATAATAAAGGAGGTTTTCCAGCCAAACTACAGAGAGGAATGAGAGCTAAGGATGCACTTGTGAAAGCTGTGGGCAACCATGAGAAAGGTAGATGAAATAGTGTCGAAGAAGACTAAATAAAGCAGCATCCCAAAAAGGTATACAGAAAATAAGGGAAGTGCGAAGCTATGCAGAGGGCTTTGGGCAGGTCTAAGGGCAGTGGCATCGTTAAAGAGGAGCAGCAGGGGAGACTATCTAAAAGACATTTGTTAGGCAGTCAACAAGACAGCATTGCTAGGGGCTTGCTGTGCAGAAAGGTCTTCAAATAACCTCTTAGTCAGCCACCAGCTTAAAGCATCTTTCATGAAAAAAACCATTGTCTTGATATCTTAATCCCAGTCATATCTTCTAACCTTTCCAAATTTCAAAATTGAAAACTGCAAAGAGAGACTTTTTCACACAAGGAAGGGAGGTGTGGAGGGCAAGATTCTTTAACTACATAATTCACTGAAAAAAAAAATTTGCTCTTTCAGGTGAAGAATAATTTCATTAAAAGAAAATAGGAATTTTAATGTTACTAATTAGAATAGTTCTTTATTTTTATTTCCAATCAAGCCAAGTCTGGTAAATGTTTGAAATTTAATCTTGATGTACAGAGACCCAAAAGATGAAATACTGACACCCTTAAACTATTAATTCAAAAATAAATTTGTTTTGATTTGAGTGTCTGCTTGTCTGCATGTANACCACATGCTTACAGGTACCCACAAAAGCTGGAAAAGTGCGTCAGATCCGTGGAACTGGAGTTGTAGGCAGTGTGAGCCACCTGATGAGAGTGCTGGGAACTGAACTCAAATCTTCTGCAAGAGCAGNAGGTGCTATTCACTGCTGAGCCATCTTTCCAGGCCTTAAAATGTTTCTTTACATTTATTTTCTCAGTGTTGGTTGTATACACAGACAAGCATGTAGTCAAAAAGAGATAGTTATTCCAATGAAAGAAAATGTTAGAAAATGATGAAATATACTGGTACAATGTTGGGGGGCGTGAAATAGAAATCAATCCTGGCATTCTGTCTTTCTTTTTTGCTTGATAGTCTAAAATACACATGTTCCTAGTGTGTTGGTGCAAACTACCTTCAAAGTCATGCTGTATTTTGAAACAAAATTCTATTTGGAGTTCATTTTATAAGTCTTCCTGAATCTAGNATTCTATTAAAATAATATGTGAAAACCAATATTACTTCTTAATAATTTACTTAAGACATTGACATACATGACAAAATAGGAAATGGTCAACCTTGGTGAGGTTATAAATTAAAAAGAGGTATGAGATAGAAACTACATGTGTTTGTGTTAACCCAGAGGAAGGACACAAGTCCACTAAAGCAGATGTTTTAAATTATACAACTGAGGAAGAAAGTGATTATTTTGCTCTACATTTATTTTTCTTAATTTAATTTTGATTAAATTTTGATTTAATTTCTGTGTGCCTGGGTGTCCGTATGTGTGCCACATACATGCAGGTCCCCACAGAGGCCAGTAGTGGGCATCAGCAGTTGTGAGCCACCTGATGTCTGTGCTGGGGACCAAACTTGAGTCTTTGCAAGAGCTGCAAGGGCTCTTAACTGCTGAGCCATCTCTCCATCCCAATACATTTATTTTATTTTTAATTATGTGTCTGTATGTGCCTGTGTGTTGGTGTGTGCATATGAGTGCAGTGCCCACAGGGGTCAGAATAGGGCANCAAATTCCCCTGGAGCTATAGTTNAAGGTGGCTGTGAGCTCTCCAATGTTGGTGCTGGGGACTGAGCTCAAATGCTCTGCAAGTGCAGAGCCCATTCTCCAGTCCTGAAAAAAAAAAAAAAAGATTCCTTTTGCTAAAGGACGAAGCTGAGTTTAGAAAAGAGATTTGTTCCATGAAGAGACCTTGACCAGTGATTCCAGAGCTTTGAGATTGCAGGAGTCTGGTTTAATAAAGTCCTACATTTAAATCTTATTTTTTGAAGTTGCTATCATTGGTCCCGCTTTGTTTGCTTGGTGTATTTTATCTCTTTATTTATTTTTTTTTTGATGAATAAATCGTGTTGTCTTTTGTTTTTTTTTAAAGAACTTTATTCTGGTCCTTCTAGGTATTTTAGGTACATCTGATCTTTATCCGCATTTCCCAGTCAAATGGCAAAGTAGGGTAAGTGCTGGCTGGTGCACTTGATTGACTACATAGACTTTGCTGGGGCTGCAGTTTGAGGCCAGGTGAGTGTAGCTTGTGAGGACCATGAATTATCAGGTTCAGTCAATGGGAAGAAGCCAAACACTAGGTAAGAGCCCTTGGCCCAAATGAAATGTTTTCNGGCAATGCAAACTGGAAGACCCATCTAGGAACAAGTGGATTGATAGGAATGGAAGGCAGTGGTACCTGCACAGCAAAGAAGACTTCAGTATGTCTGCCAAGTGGTAGGAAAGCAGCCTGCCAGCTAAGTCCTGAGATACAAGTGCTGCCAGGGAATGTGGTAGAATTGACTTAGTGAATATAGTGGGCTGTAAGAAAAGGAGTTGAGAATAAACACAGAGAGAGGCTCTGCACAGCAGGCATACCACATACTAAAGAACCAGAATTTCTTGCTTTGGGAAGCACCATAGGATATGAAAGGACTCCACAGCTTTGCTTTCTACATGTGGAAGTTTGAATGTAATTGGCCCCATAATCTCATAGGAATTGGCAATATTAGGAGGTGTGGCTTTGTTGGTGTGGGTATGGCCCTGTCAGAAGAAGTGTGTCACTGTCGGGGCAGGCTTTAAGGTCTCTTTTGATCAAGCTTCCCTCCGTGTGACTTGCAGTTGACTTCCTGTTGCCTGCAAGGTGTAGGACTCTCAGCTCCAGCACTGCATCTGCCTTCACACTGCCATGCTCCCCATCATGATGATAATGAATTGAACCTCTGAAACTGTAAGCAAGCCACCCCAATTAAAGGTTTTCTTTATAAAAGTTGCCTTGGACATGTGTCTCTTCACAGCAATAAAAACCCCAATTAAGACACTACCTAAGCCTTGATACCCCATCTCAGTAAGCTGCCTACCCATAAAAACAAGAATGTGGCTATCACAGCTGCTTAATGGTGGTGTCTGTACAGGAAATCTCCTTCCTTATTCAATGACACTCTTTAGTAAAGTTATACCCAACACCAGGCAGGTTTATAGCATACATAGGATGAGATTTCATTTTTAAAATGTTTCTTAGGTCGAGGTGGTGGAGAGGCAGGTCAGCAGTGGTTAAGAGTATGTATTGAGAGTTGCAGAGATGGCTCAGTGGTTAAGAGCATATACTGTTCCTTCAAGGACCTGAGGTTGGTTCCTAACATCAGTGTTGAGAGTCTCACATTANCTGAAATTTTAGCTACATGGGAATGATTGAAAGGACTACNTGATAAATAGTTCCTCAGTATTTTATATTGTCAGTGACAACCCAANTTGCCTCTTCNTATGTCATTTTCTTTCTTTTTTGTTCTATTTTGTTTTTTGAGACACGGTTTCTCTGTGTAACAGCACTGGCTATCTTGGAACTTACTTTGTAGACCAGACTGGCCTCATAATCACAGAGATCTGCCTGCCTCTGCCCCTTGATTGCTGGAATTAAAGGTGTGCACCACCTTAGCCTGGCTTCTTTTTCTTAGAAATATATTTGTATTTATTATTTGAGAATTTAATATAAGTGTACAGTGTAGTTTGATATTTATTCCCTACTCACTGAATTCTTCCCAGACTTCCCACCACCACATTCTCTTCTTTATTTCATGACCTCTTCTTCTGTTTTTATCATCTGTTGAGTCCAATTTGTGTTGTACATGGATGTAGGGCCTCCCAGTGGGGCAGTGTGCCAGGGGCCACACTCGTGAAGAAAAATAATGCTCTCTGGCTCAGAAGCCATCAACTGCCAACAGATCCTTTAATGAGAATGTGGTCTTGTGAGCCCGTTGTCCTGAGTCATCTTCTTGATATGCAGCCTAGAAAAAAATGAGGCTCAATAAATTGTATGAAACACTGCATGGCAACATGCTGCTGGTTTGGGCTTTAAGTATTATAACATTTTAGAAGATGTTGGTCCCATTTTCCATTCCTCTTTTGGAATACTCAACAGTAGATGACTGCTTTATCTTGGAGATTATATCATTGTTCTTGTCATCACTCTAGGAAAAGCTTTAAATTTGGTAATTTCAACATTTCATTTTCCTGGCACTTTCCTGCCTTACATCAAACACCAGATCAAGAAGGGCATTATTAGAAGTCAGCTGGTTCAATTACCTTTTGAGATCCTTAGCTCTCTGGCCAAATTCTGATTAGACAACCAGAATGTTTCTCACATATCTGCAGTGACAGGTAACTTTCTAATCTGTTCAGATCATTCTTCCTGATAATTGATCTACCCTTGCTCAAAATGACTGTCTTCATGGCTGGATGGCTGCAAATAGGCAGACAACCTAACTGATCTTTTCCCTACAATCTTCCTTTCCTAGTTTATGTTCATACTTCTCCCTGAATAAAACTCCAGAACAACTTTGATCAGATGGTTACCTTGCTCAGAATCCTTTAGTCATTCCCTGCAGCCTACAGGATAAACCAGAGCTCATTAACTTGAAATGACCTGGCTCTGACAGATGTCTGGACTTGGCTTTACCCATTTGAGCCTCCCAGGTTCCTCTTTGAGTTTAGTCAGGCTACCCGTATTCTCTGCTGTGAGATCTTTCTTGTTTGACAGCATCTTGCTTCTGCCAACTCCTTCACCTCCACAGTCCATTGTCTTTCCCCCTCTTATTCCAGTGCTGCCCACATTTTGAGACCATCTCCCTTCCTGTTATGTGGTAACTGCAGACCCTGCCCACACAGTGTGATGTCTTTCTATTGCAAACACTCAGGTTGCACATTTTCAGCCTCATTGATTTTGTGATTAATCATAACCTAACCCGAGAGTTTTCATATTGTTATATTGAATTATAATGAATCTTTTGTATTGATGTTTAATTCTTCACATTTTGAAACTTGGCTTCTTTCCACATTAATTTTATGAGATGACTTAGTGTAAAGCAGATGGTTTCCAACTGTATTCCACCAAACTCTAGGGATTCCTGAAAACACAGAATAGGGAGGGGAGGGTGACTGAGATTGGTGAGTCTCCAGCTGCAGCCAAAACATCTCTGCTTTGATCCTCTTAGATTTTTCTATTGAGCTTCTTGATTANTTTCAAGGAAAATGCGGGGGCTAAACATTTGAAAACAAGGATGTGGAGAGAAAGAACCCAGACTTGGAGTGAAGAGACAATTGCTTTTGACATGGCTCTTTCCTGTTCAGCTTTAGTGACTCAAGTTTAAGGTCACAAGGTGGGGATTAAACGATGGCTCAGTGGGTGAGAACTTTCCTACTCTTGAAGGGGACCATGGTTCTATTACTAGAACCATTTCAGGTGGCCCACTACTTCCTGTAACTTCAGCTCCAGGGGATCCAGTGCCTTCTTCTGGACTCTCGTACCTGCAATTACACACACACACACA
>LZPO01108405.1:20396-34371 GCA_001675575.1 Neotoma lepida | reverse complement strand
ATTGTGTAGTTGATAAAGTTACTTGCTGTGAAAGTCTGATGACCTGAGTTTGATCTCCAAAACATATGCAAATGTGAAAGGAGAAAACTGACTGGACAAAGTTACCCTCTGATCCTGTGCGCTCGCTCTCCCCACCCCCTCTCTCTCTCTCTTTTTATTAAAAAGATCTTCCACTCCAATGCTGTCAAGTCAAGAATGTCAGAAAACTCATAAATAGAAGTTAGGGGGAAAGCAAGGTCTAGCATCTCTGCAGTTTTTAGTGTACCTTTTATAAGATCAGCAGTCAACAATTAAACTATGTATTTCTTCCTAAATCATTATCACCAAGAGAGCAGTGTCCACAATTTATATATTTCCTTTTTTNAAAAAAAATCCTGGTGTGTTATACTACTAAATGATACATTGGGCTGAACCATAATCTCTTAAAGATGTCTGCACTTTAATCCTTAGAACATAGTGATATCTTAATTCCCATGGCAAAGGAAATTCTCTGAGCAAGGAGACTGTTCTGAATTATTGGGGGGTTCACAGGTCTGTGTTCAGCAATCCTTCAAAGCACAGATATTTTCTGGTTATGGTCACAAGGCGATGGTAGGACAGAAGAGTGATTAGCACGATGTGGTGGGAAAAGGATTCCACCCATTACCCCTGCCTTGAGTGGTGAAGAAGAGGCCATGAGGTAGGGGACACAGGGATCCAAGAAGCTGGGAGTGGACCTCAGGGTGCAAGAAATGCAGATGGTCCTACAACCTNCAGAGCTGAACTCAGCCAAGAAACCCAGCAAGAAAGGAACAAGTGTTTCTCTTGTACTGTCCAAAAGGAAACACATTTCCAGGGTTGCTTTGACTTGGGTTTAGACACAAGATTCATGGCAGACCCACAGAATTGTTTGAGATAGTAAGTTCTTATGGGTCAATTCACCAAGTTCATAGTAATTTCTTATAGCTGTGATATAAAACAAATATGAGGCATAATTATCTTTACTTTTAAAATGTCATAGAAGAGAAAAGGAGAAATATAATGAGGTTTTAATGTGAAAAACAACAAAGCCTTATCTAATCTTTGTAATTTGAGTGCAGTAATTTTTTTTATAATGCTGTTTCCTGATGAATGGACAAATTGCTATTAGTCTCTATGTGTGGGAAAAAATAGAACAGTGTATTAAAATTAAAATTTACTTGTGCTTTGAGTTTAATGCGAAATGGTTTTGATTTTACTGTCATATTTACTTGTCCACAAAGTAGGAATGACATTTAATGTATTCTGGGAATCTTTCCTGCTTCCTATTTGTTTTGTTTGTTTGTTTATTGAGGCAGGTCCTTGCATTTAGCTCTGGCTGATCTTCTGTGTCAGGCTTCCAAACACTGTAGTTATACCATACCCACATTGATAGTCCCTCTATAAGCAATTGCCTGTTAGAACNCATGTCTTGCTATATCTAGAAATTTATCATTTTCTCCAAGTAAAAAAANTTTAAAAGCTCACATTTATCTTTTCTGTTTTCTTCACCTAAAAACAATTAGCCATATCTATACAACATCTTTAAAGAAAAGATTTGTTTTATTTTCATGTATCGGTATGCACACGCGCGCGTGCGCACACACACACACACACACACACACATGCACACTTTTGGTGCAAGTAACCTTGGAAACTATGGAACTGGAGTGACAGGCCATTGTGAGCTATCGTACGTGGATGCTGGGAACAAAACTTTTTCTTCTGGAAGAACTGTCATATATCCAGGCTTGTCTCCACACCTACACCCTACCACCCATTCCCCCNAAAAAAGAGAAGAGAAAAAGAAATACTACAACTTAATGTGACTTTATGAGCATGAGGTTGGCCAAGGTAGTAGTCCACCTCTTTGTTACCANTAATCTAAAGAGAAGGCTGATGGTAGAGCAGAAAGAAGTGTGTGCACATTACACTCCAAAGGAACAGTAGTGCCAGCAGCTTTTTATCATGATGATTTGATTGCTTTTCTGGCAAAAATGTCAAGAAGTATAGTCCCCTAAATAGATTCATTTTATTATTTTAAATAGCATACCTTTTGTTTCTTATACCTTTTGTTTCTTCTTTGTTAGCTTATACCTTTTGTTTCTTCAAAACTGAGCTCTGTAACTGTTGTTTAGAGGATGCAGTTAGTATGGTGTCCTTCCTTGGTATGTAAATNTTGAACCAAAAATATGTGAATGAAGAAACATCTCTGTATGTATGGGTTTGGTAACCAAAACAANGCAGAAATGCAGATGATAAGTATGCCGTTCTACCCAAAGAATGACTAGAATGGGCTTCTGAGTGGTTAAAATTTATAAGGGCAGTGAACCCGTATGCTGTCTCCACTAAACACTTGACTTGAAGGATACATTTTTTAAAGCTGAGAGTGCCTTGGTTTTTAATGGGTGAAGTGGGAATTATAATTGATTTTAATTCTCATCTTCATCAAAAGAAGGAAGTGTGTGAGTGTTTAAAGCATTGCAGGCTTGAGGAAAGTGCTCAGGAAACACTAGCTATTATTATTTTTGTTTTCAAACATGCTAAGAAGTAGAGAATTGTGTATGTCACTAGCTGTTTCAATTTTTTATTTAATTGTCAAATATTTGTCATACACATGCTAAAGTTACCCAAACATTGCAACATTTAAAATATCCATCTTTTATTCTGAATGTAGGGAGGAAACTGCATTTACATATATATGTGAAAAGAGGTGTCTCTTTAAAATGTGGAATATATGTGATGGTTCACAGTTAAGAGGACTGGATGCTCTCCCAGATGACCCAGGTTCTATTCCCAGCACCCACATGGCCACTCACAACCTTCTATAATTCCAATTCCATGGAATCAATCCCTCTTCTGACATCTGTGGGCACCAGGTATAACATGACACATATGTACAGACAAAGCATCCATATATATAAAATAAATAAATCTAAAAATATTTAATGGAAATATGGACTTGAATAAAAATAGAAGCATTTATTGCTATTATCCTAAGTTAAAAACAACTTCTAATTTGCATTAATACTCTGACCATGAATAGAAATTTCTATTTTGTCTTAAAAATGTATTTTTGTAGTTGAGTCAGAGTCAATACTCACAATAAAACCCTCGCCCTTTCAACCAAGCACCTTTGCCCTTTCCCTCATTCTAAAGTGAGCTGTATCAAGGTAGAATTTGTGTTTAGTGAAATTTACATAGTTTTCTAAACATTTATTTAGAATTAGAGGTAATTCTCTCATAGTTCTCCTGTCTCTAATAGCTTTTGTTTTCCCTTTTTATTTGCTATTGTTTATTTTTTGAAAATTTCATATATTTACATCATATTCCTTTCTCTTCCCTTAACTCTTTCTCTCTTCTCTCTGACCTCCCTGGCTACCCTTCATGTGCANTCTCTTCTTATAAACAAAACAAGAAAGCATGGAGTCCAACTTGTGCTGGCTGACTGCTCCTAACCCAGCCCCATCAGCTTGTCTTATTTGCGTTGGAGAATTCTCCAGGGACTATGTTAAATAAGTGGTGCTAACAACCGAGGACATACTTTGTTTCTGAATTTACACATCAGCAATTCCTGATTTTCCTCAATAAGCAAGATTTGTACTTTGTTCCTGTGTCATTGCAACGTGTAAGAGTAAAACCCTAACACTGGTTTAATTTTGTTTTGGCCAACAAAACTAGAACTAAATTTTAAATTAGTAACTTCACCTGTGGGAATTAGGAAGGTNGCTTAGTGGGTAAAGTGGTGACTGAGCCTGGATCCCCAAGTTCTCGGCCTGCAGGTGCACATGTAATTACAATGCTGAGATTCAGAGACAGGAGAATCTCCCAGACTTCCGAATCAGTGATATCCAGGTTTGGTGAGAGACCCTCCCCATTTCAACAAAAGAAAAAGTAGAGAGGAATGAAGAAGCCACCCAACCTTAACCTGTAGCCTCTACACGCATACAGATATATGCACATGTGTATGTGTGTATGCACAAAAGAAAGGTAATCTGTCATGTTATTTTTAATNCTTTAATTTCTGGTAGTGAGTATACTAACACCATTGTGTGTCCTTGTCAAATATGCTTGTACTCTATGTTGACTACTTTTGCCCCAGCCCCAACCCCTCCAAGCAACATGGCCAGAGCCCTTAAAAGTTCTTCCCTCATGGTTCTAATCTTTCCCCTGGATCTTAGTCTCCTTATCCATTTGTATGGTTCTGGCTTTCTTCCCTGGGTGATTGTGTGGTACATGAGCTCACATCTATACTGTATTTTTTTTTTTGAGCTAATCACTCTGAGTCAAGACCACATTTGGGCAAGGATGGAAAGGCAGGGGACAATCATTCCTTCTGGATGAGTCTGAAAGAGGTTCAGGGGAAAAAATGTTTATCAGTTCATCTATGGTGTAAAGACAATGAAGAATAAAAATACTGGATTAATGGGAAATGACCCCATAGGAGAAAGAAGACTCCTCAAGTGGTTGTTAGCCTAGCCTGAGGCACCCACTCACCGACTTCCTCACTTGCCATCTGCACAGGGTGCAGCTGATATTGAGAACTGAACACTATTGACTCCTTGGCAGCTTTGCAGTGTCCTGTTAATATTAACAAACAGCCATGCATGTCACAATCATTTGATTATGTCCCATCACAAATGCCATCTCCAGAAGCCTGGCCTCCCTTCTTGTTTATCTTGAACTCTGTCAGCCTCATGGTCAAGTGTGAAATCTGGACTCTGACTTTTTGCTGCCTAGTTCTTTATGCAGNCTCTAACAGAGTCCCCACTCTGTAACTGCTTAACTGTTCTATCCGTTTCCATTATTCATGGCTTTGGGTTTTCTTTTCCGTGAGAGCTTTTCACCTCATTGGGACACTACTTATGTATCTAAATTAAGTTTGAATTTTAATTCTAGAGCATTTTAGTCTTTTTCCATGGTCTCTGGCCTCAGCTATCTATCTGGGAAAGTTGAGTTCATTGAACAGGGAAAGATGAAAGAGACACAAAGTGTAGCCATTGAAACCCATTTTGCAGATGAGGATAATAAGGTCCCAAGAGCTAAGGAACCTGCCCTAGACAGAGCCAAGGTTCATGCAAAACCACCTAACTCCTGAGCAGGTGGTATCAACCCAAGGTTTGTCCATGCAAACTGCACTCTTCCTTTCTTTTCATCCTTCGCAGATGAAAATCTTCTCTTCTGAACCTTCCTGCTCCCCCTCTGCTTTCTCACTTTGATTCTGATAACCATTGTGTACCCTCTTGTCACTGGCGCACACATCAGGAAAAAAACTCTTTGCTACAACTTAGTTCTCTCACCTATTGCATGTTCCTGGTTAGGTGGTAGGATTCAGACACAGCTCAAAAGCCTCTTAAAGANGTCTATAGAGTCACTTTCCTCTGGGGACATAGCTGTGGTAAGTTACCCACGCACCAGTGTATGCCCCCACACCCATGTGCATATGGGCAACACTAATTGGACTCGGGAATCTTAATAACAAAAGGGAGAATATGAAGTTGTGATGGAGATGGCATATGGAACACTAGGGGGAGTTGGAAGGAGGTCGTCATAGATATCAAACTACATTGTGTAAATGTATGAAAATTTTAAAGAATTAATTAANTNAAGTTTTTTTTTTAATTACTAAGAAAACACAACAATAACAACCAAGCTCCTCAAGGTTGGACTACCAGGAGGGCCCAACAGTTGATCCCAAGGTTGGTCAGGGTCTTTTTCCAGGGGCAGCCTGGGTTTCCTGTGCATTCCAGTTGCCACTGCTGTCTTTCTCCCCTGGACTTGTTGGTTTTGCTGTGGTCAGGTCCTTTACTCAGGGAATAAATTCAGCAAGTAGAAAATGATAGGCACACCATTCAGCCTGCTCAGGTCTAAGGCCTTATTTCTTTATCTTAATTTGAAATTGTTATGATTTGCTTCCTGAAATTATGACTGATGTATGCCCTTCACAGGGGAAAAGGTAGTCTCTGAAAGTTTCAGGATTCCCCCAAAGTCTTCTCCAAGAAGGAATGCAGGTAATATGTTTTACACCATTCTAAGTCAGACATGCTCTTGAAGTCCAGTCAGAGTCCTAGATGTTGGGGTGGGTGGAAATGTGTGGTGCTAATATTCCAGTGTCTTAGCCANATTGATTATCTTTTATAATTTATAAGGGGGAAGTTGGGAGTTCTCTCATTGTTGTAGTAACTTTAAAATAAAGATTTACTCATTTTAAATAAGTGCATGTGTTCTGGTGTGTGCATAAGTATATGATTACATATGCTCATGGTGGCTAGAAGAAGGCATTGGATCCCTTAGGCCTGGTGATTGTGAGCCACCTGATGTAGGTGCTGGGAACTAAAAACTTAAATCCTGTGCTAGAGGGGCACATGTTCTTAACTGTGGGGCCATCTCTGTAGACCCAGTGTAGCAAACTTCTGAGCTTCAGTACCTCTTGGCAAGGGCCAATTGCAGACTGAAATGAAAGCGTGTCATTAGAACAAGGCTGCTCTATTTTGCTTGTCATCTTCTATAATTTCACTTTAGTGCTAAATTATCGCCAGAGTGGAATGCTAATTTTGGGTTGAGCTTGCTGACTAGTAGAATATTTGTATTTATTGAAATATTTTTGTAAATATTAGGGTCCTCTTTCTGATATCTTCTTCAATTTTGTTCTTGAGAGACTTAAAGATCTTGTCATACAGGTCTTTCACTTGCTTAGTTAGAGCTACCCCAAGGTATTTTATATTTGTGGCTATTATAAAGGGTGATGTTTCTCTGATTTCTTTCTCGGCCCATTTATCATTTGTATATAGGAGGGCTGCTGATTTTCTTTTTAGTTAATCTTGTATCCCACCACATTACTGAAGATGTTTATCAACTGTATGAGTTCCCTGGTAGAATTTTTGAATCAGTATGGTGGTTTCTCAGAAAATTGGGAATCAATGTACCTCAAGGCCCAAGGATACCACTCTTTGGCATATACCCAAGGGATGCTCAATCATACCACAAGGACACTTGTTCAACAATGTTTATAGCAGCATTATTTGTAATAGCCAGAACCTGGAAGCAACTTAGATGCCCCTCAACTGAAGAATGGATAAAGAAAATGTGGTNCATATACACAATGGAGAATTTCTCAGCTGTGAAAAACAATGACATAGTGAAATTTGTAGACAAATGGATGGAACTAGAAAATATCATCCTGAGTGAGGTAACCCAGACTCAGAAAGACAAACATGGTATATACTCACTCATAAGTAGATACTAGATGTAAAGCAAAGGATAATCAGACTACAACCCACAGCTCCAGAGAAGCTAGGAAACAAGGAAGACCCTAAAAGTGACATACAGATCACCTTAGGAAGGGGAAGCAGAGGANATCTCCATGAGCAAACTGGNGATGGAAGATGAGAACATGAGGGAATGGTATGGTTGAGCTAGGGAAGGGACGGAATGGGAGAACAATGAAAGAGGTATATTGNTAGAGGGAAACATTATGGGGTAAGGGAGAAACCTGGTGCTAGGGAAATTCCCAGGAATCCACAAGGACGACCACAGATTAGACTACTAGTAATAGTGGTGAGGGTGCCTGAACTGGCCTACCCTGGTAATCAGATTGGTGAATACCCTAACTGTCATCATAGAGCCTTCGTCCAGTAACTGATGGAAGCAGATGCAGAGATTCACAACCAAGCACCAGGCTGAGCTCTGGGAGTCCAGTGAAAGATAGGGAAAGGGGATTATATGAGCAGCGGGGGTCAAGATCATGATGGGGAAATCTACAGAGACAACTGGACCCAGCTCATAGGAACTCACTGACATTGGACTGACAGCTGCGGACCCTGCATCAGCCTGGACTAGACCCTCTGCATACGGGAGAGAGATGTGTAACTGGGTCTGTTGAGGGGCCCCTGGCAGTGTGATCAGGATCTATCCTGGTGTATGAGCTGGCTTTCTGGATCCCATTACCTATGGTCAGACACTTTGCTCACTCTTGATGCAGCAGACAGGGGCTTGGTCCTGCCTCAACTGAATGTACCTGGCTTAGCAGTTCCCCTCCTCCAAACTTACCCTATGAGAGGGGGAATCTATGGTTGGTATATAAAATGAATTAAAAAAATAAAAACAAAGACATATTAGTGTCCTTAAAATACCTTTAGATCCTATTATTTTTCCTTCAGTGCTTGAAACTGAAAAAAAAGAAACAAACAAACAAAAAGAAAAAAAAAAGAAAAAATCCCTGAAATTAATCCACTACAGAAATTACAGCAAAGCCTTTTGAAGAATAAAAACTATTTTCCAATTATATGTGTGGATTTTATGAAATGAACAACATTACAGAAAGTATACTGAGAAAAACACAATGAATCACACTAGGAGAAACAAGTATGGAGCACACCATCAATTCAGTAAATATTAGAGTCTCCCATTCTCTGACAAACTTTGAAAGTCAAAGACTTGACACAGAAGAGAGATGGCTCAGGGGTTATGACAGCTCCCTTGTGTTCCAGAGCACTTGATGTTGGTTTCCAGCACCAACATCTTATGGCTTACAGTCTCCTGTAACTCCAGCATCAGAGGATGTGACACTTGTCNGGCTTTTGTCAGCACCATCACACATGTGGTATCACTCATACAGGNATATACATGCATATGAATAGGAAATCTTTATGAATCCTCTTTTAAAAGATTGACACTCAAAATATTGGAAAACAAGTGGTCTAAGATAAAAACTATGTAGAAGGCACAGAGAATAACAACCAGGAGGATGTGATACCACTCAGCCTCTGGGGATTTCTGTAAATTAATTAATGAGAAGCTGAGAAGCATCACAGTAATATCACGAGACATTTGGGAGATAAATGGGCAGTAGGTAAAGGGCTCAGTGTGGTGCTTACCACATAGTAGGTGTTCAGTAGATATTTGCAGTTGGTGTTACTAAGGATGGTAGCTTGAAATCACTGTAGTTCTATGTTCCCACCTGCACACTTAGAATTACTAGCTGAGAAGAAATTCTTCCTTTTTCTAAAATTGGGGAAGCTGAACAGCATAAATGCCCAAATAGGGGATCATTACATACTTCTTCCAACATGTGCCAACACCATGCCTCCAGCCAGCTCTCTAGAAGCCATTTTTGAGTCTTTGTTGTTGCTTAGCAAAGTGACTGAAGAACCAGTGTTCTTTGTAACAAATTATACATGTATAATTTTTACCTAGAAAAATCATCTATCTGTTTTCTTTTGAGAGCCTATAACCATTCATCATTACAATATCCATTGCCTTACCAATTGGAAGTGTTTCTTTCTAAAAAATTTTAAAGACATANCTACATTTATGTGTATGGATATTTTGTTTGCATGTATGTACACAATGTTTGTGATGTGTGTAGTGTCTAAGGAGGCCAGAAGAGGGCATTGAGTTTTCTGGTACTGGTTTTACANTAAGTAAGCCACCATATGAGTGCTGGGAACTGAACCCAGTTTCTCTAGAAGAGTAACTAGTGCTCTTAGCCATTGAAACATCTTTCCAGGTCCATTCTCCATTCCCCTAAACTTAATCTTCATATACTTAATAAAATGACCAGAATGGTCTATATTAACGTTTTTTTTTCATATTTTCTTACTGAACTTTCTTAACTCATATCACCTCTTAGAAGATGGAAGACAAGTAATAGGGAAGAATCCTGTTTCTTTAAGTCTTTCTTTAGCCCTAATCAGGAANATGAACAGTTGAAAGGGAATGTACTATGACAAAGGAGGATACAGGCTCTATGTAAACAGAACTCTCGATAATTAAGAGGAGGATGTGTTTAGCCTGGGTCGGAGTTATTTTCCTGCAGCATTTTGTGGATTACTTCTTTTGGAGCACCAGTTAATCCCTGTGAGTATAATAAAATCATGAAAACTAATCAATGGCTACTGAGAGCTTCAGTTACACCAACAGTTCACTATCACTGAGCTTAAGGGTTCTTCAGATTTCTTCTTAGGAATCCGATGACTGAAGTTGGCCAGCACCAAAAGTGTCTTCTAACCTAGTAAAAAGAGAAAGTTTAGAACTCCTAAAACTGGGGATATGGCTCAGTGGGTAAAGTGCTTGCTGTTCAAGCAGGAGGATCTGAGTTAGGGTCATTGGTTTCCATAGAAAACTTGGGTGTGATAGTACAACCACTGGGAGGNCAAGGCAGGATTTAGCTGGCTGGACAGCCCAGCTGAATGCATGTGTGACTGCACCTGCACATATACATACATTCATTCACCACACACACACACACACACACACACACACACACACACCCGCGCGCATGCGCGCACGCATACACACACACACACACACATTCTTAGAAGAAGAATAAAACTCCCTTTAGGTATCTGCCATCAGAATAAATAATTGAACTGTAGATGGCTTTGAGAAGTTGACTCCTTGTGTCCTTTCACACGGTTATTATCTCGTTGTTAGCAGAGCACACACTTCAGTATTTCTTTAAAGTCTGACCCTAGGGGGATAAGCAGGTTTCTTTAAATCCTGATGAAAATGGTTTCCTGTGGCACTCCTGCTGATTGCTCTTTTGAAGGTGCTACTGAGTTTTCTTCCTGGAGACTTTGCTGAGGCACACATAAGCAAGCTGTGATGTTTTGTGTTTTGTAACACTTATATATGAAGGGACTTTCAGTATAATAAATAAAAAGTAAATAAAAATGAGGATGTATTACTTTTCAGAGAATGCAAAGATCGTCATGTTTTAAAATCTTTCAGTGCTCTCTTCATAGCTTAAACCTGATGGCAATTCCATTTGTGAGTGTTTGAATTTGATCTATCCTAATTGATGGGGAAGGTTCAAATATTGATATGGAAAACTTTGCTCACCAAAGGTGTGACTGTATGTAAAATATTTATCTTTTATTCTTTCCCATTTCATAAATACATTGTAGTCATATTAAGAATATATTCTTTTGTCCTTAAAAATTATATTTGCTGTTTTGACAATGGTTCTTTTCTATGGCTGATATAGACCTATTTACTACAAATATGTAACTCTTAGTTTTTATTTGATGTAACTGAAGCTGAATTGAACACTGATGTCTTGTGGTATTTGTTGTATTTTGCTTCTTACAAACTTACCTGGAAGCTAGTAAGATAAGAAATTAATAACCAAGTCTCTTATGGTTTATAAAGTTCTACCCTTGATGACTGTTACCATTTCAAGGTTTCCTGTAAAATATTCATTTTACTTGTTTCATATTCAGTCATTTAAACTCTTTGGGAAAACTGAATCAAAAGAGANCTATGTAAAAGTAGATCATGAGGGAGCATTCATACTGTGACAATTTTAACTACCATTTAAATGACACATATAAATACCTCTGATCTTGGAATCTTTCTGTCATCAGAAGGCTGTCACCTATATGGACATGACTGGCCTTAGAATTAGGTAGATTCACAAACAAAGGTTCCCTTTGCAAAGGACAGGAACACAGAGGGTGGAACAAGATTTGTCTTTAGTAACTTGAACTCTTTGTATGGCTTTACGTAGGGGCAACAGTCGTCTCTTTGTGTGTCTGTGTCTTTTCCTATGTCTGTGTGTATTTATATGTGCATATACATGCCACGATGTGCCTNTGGAGATCAGAGGACAGGACAATTTGCAGGAATCAGCATTCTCTTTCCCATTGTGAGCTCTGGTGATGGAACTCAGGCCCTCAGACTTGGTGGCAAGCGTCTTTACCTCTGTGCCATCTCACCTGCTCACACTCTTCTTGCTCTTCTTTCCTGCCATACTTGAAACCATGCACAGATGAATTGCTCTCTGTACCATTGCCACATGAACAGCTGATGATGTGGGAAATTTCTTTTTTTTCTTTTTTTTTCAGTGAATGTATTCTGAGATTAGAGCATTTTTTCTTATAAACTTGTTCTGTTTTTTCAAAGTTTAACATAATATTAACACACACATACATACACACATATACACANGCATGCACACATTCACACATGCACACACACATACACACATATATACAAACACACATACATGCAAACATACATTCATACATACACACATACATAAACACACTCACACATATTCACGCTCACACACATATACATACACACAGATACATACACACATACATCCATACTCACACATACACATACTCACACATACACCTGTCTCTTATACACATCTAGATGTGTATAAGAGAGCAGTCATACACATACACACAAATGCATGCACACACATGCCTACATACATTCAGGCTCAAGCAAACATAAGTATACACATACACATACACACATTCTTGACTCTGGGAGTCATAAATTTAGCTTCTGTTATGTAATGATGTGTTAATTGTTGACTCCAATGAAAAAGTGAATAACTTATATAGGTAATACATATTTTCTGATTGCCCAATCCTTTGCTCAACTTCAGAATGTAATTGGTGGCTTTTATCTGACATGCATACCACTTATTTCTTGTGTGTGCATGGGTGTGTGGGTGTCTGTGTGCATGTGCACATGTGTGCATTTGTGAGAGTGCATGGTTATATGCATTACCTCAGTGTTTCTCCCACAAGACTCACCTCTATGCTATTAATTACTCACCCTCTGACCCATCCTAGTTCCTACTGTACTCTCACCTAAAATGTGGCTAAAATGGTGACCAGCACCTTCCTCCTACCTGTGTACCATGAGAGCTCAGTCACAATGCCTGTGCTCACTCCTTTCTGAAAAACTACTGTCCTGTGACTCAGTGGGCCTCACTGCCCACTGAGGCTGTCAGCTGCAGCTATGTCCCCATCCTACCCTTCTTTTGTCTATGTATTCTTTATCTGTCCACTTACAATTGTTTCTGGTGACACTTTCACAGCCCCCTCNATGTACAAAAAATTAAGTTTTTTATTCAGTGCTAATTCACATATTCTTCACAACGGTTCTGGTAGGTGGCATTATTTCTCTCTTAGTGAGGAAGATTAAGGGAAAAGAAGCTAACTGCTTATGGAGTGTAAAACACAGCTTGCAGAGCTGGGTCTGAGGACAGTACAGGTGGTGACCCCAGCTCTTATCCTTGCTTTGCTCCCACTTGAAGCATGAACCTGACATGTGGGAGCAGGTGGGGATCAGGAGAGAGATTAGGAGTTCTGAGCTGGAGGATATGCCTTCCTGCCCATTCTGCCCTAGCCCATGTTTCTTTCTGCATCTCTTTCCCACAGACTTGGAATCTTTATCTCCTTGTGTTCTCTGGGTAATTTAGCCTGTTTTTCTTACTTATCTGCTGTGTGTATTGGGTCTGATGATCATGCACAAATCTCTCCTGAGCATTCAGATCTCTTTGCAGTTATTCCCTCGATGTGAACACCCATGGGCTTCCTAATTTTAGTTCAGCTAAAATTATACTTATTTGTTCCTGACTGTCATATCATCTTGTACCTCAGTTTTAATGGATACCTGTTCTGTTGGCTTTAAGAGACCAGGCCTAAAGTCAGATGGTCTTTCTAGGCTCTTTCTTCTCTATTATATTATATTGTTTTGTATAAGCTGCTGTTGACATCACTGTGTTTTAATATTTTCCTCACATCTCTCTTTTCGTCTTTTAAATAATATATATTTAACATTTAAATATATATTCACTTATTTTATATACATGTATATGTGTATGAGTTTTCATGAATTGGTGTATACCTCAGGTGTGTAGAAACATGCAGAAGCCAGAAGAGGGCATAGGCTCCCCTGGAACTAGAGTTCCAGGTCATTGTGTGTCACCTTGTGGATCCTGAGATCAGAAGCCTGGTCCTCTGCAGGAGCAGCACAGTTTCTTAACTGGTGATATTTCCCCATCTCCTCTTCCCTGGTCTTAAACATCACCCACTGTCTTAGCTTAGACTTTGTTCACTTCCTGAATTCTTTCAAGTAACCTTGACTGACCTTTCTCCCTTACGTTATTTGCTGTTTAGTCTACCTTTTATACATTCCTTGGCTTACCATAAATTGATTTTTTAAATTTAAC
>LZPO01108405.1:0-15464 GCA_001675575.1 Neotoma lepida | reverse complement strand
AGAGGCAGTGGGTCAGAATACCTGGTAATTAACAGTATATATGTAAAAAGTTCTATAGAGTGTGTTCATGTAATAGGTGAAGGGTTCACCAAACATACAGAACTACAAATGTACAAATTAAACTTGACTGTGTTGAAATAAATGTAAATAACAATTATATGTCATTTAAGACTTTTAATTAAGAGAGGTTAAACTAGACATATNTATTAATTTAACTGCTATAATAGAATGCCATAAATTACACGGTTTCACCAACATAGAATGATTTCAAAAAGGCCTGGAAGCTGGAAAATGCAAGACTAAGACATTAGAGGATCCATTATCTGGTAAAGATATTTTCTGGCTTGCCAATGGGTATTGTATCTCCATGGGAGAGAGGAGAGATGAGAGATGAGAGAAATAACAAAGAAAGATGATTTCTTTTTATAAGGCTGTTAATCACATTCCTGAGGACTGCAATGTATGACAGTTACCTACATTGATCCTGCCTCATTGGAATTAGAATTTTTATGGTGATATGTTTGGTCAGTTTAAATGTTAGCATGTGCGCCTACATACAAACATGTACAANATTCCAATGTTAGAGAATAAGGATACAGTAGTCCCCATTACTTATAGAAACATGAATTTATAATTTGTCATTTGAAGAAATTTACCAAAAATATTAAAATTGACTTTTATCACAAGGTGATGTACATGTTTACCCATGAGGGTTTGTTTTGGTTGCTTTCCTGGTAGCAGTCATGAAGATGAGGATTTTTTTTCTGTTTTTTTAATTAAGAAATTTTTTGCATTCATACATACCAATCACAGACCCCACTCTTCCCTCCTCCTGCCCCTCCAGCCTTCCTCCCCCACAACCCACCCCGTTCCCTCCTACAAGAAGGTAAGGCCTCCCATGGGGAGTCAGCACAGCCTGGTACATTCAGTAGAGGCAGGTCTAAGCCCCTCCCCCTGCCTCAAGGCTACACAATGTGTCCCACCATAGGTAGTGGGCTCCAAAGAGCCAGCTCATGCACCAGGGATGGATCCTGATCCTACTACCAGGGGGCCCCTTAAGCAGATCAAGCTACACAACTGCCTCGATTATGCAGAGGGCCTAGTCCTGTCCCATGGAGGCTCCACAACTGTTGGTCTAAAGTTCATGAGTTCTCACTAGCTTGGTTTGGTTGTCTCTGTAGGTTTCTCTATCATGATCTTGATGCCCTTTGCTCATAGAGTCCCTCTTTTCTCTCTTTGACTGGACTCCTGGAGCTCAGCCTCGTGCTTGGTTGTGGATCTCTGCATCTGCTTCCATTGTTACTAGAGAAAGGCTCTATGATGACAGGGTATTCACTGATCTGATTACTGGGGTAAGCCAGTTCAGGCACACTCTCCACTATTGNTAGTAATCTAAGGTGGGGTCATCCTTGTGGATTCCTGGAAACTTCCCTAGCACCTTGTTTCTCCCTATCCCCATGGTGCCTCCCTCTATCATGGTATCTCTTCCATTGCTCTCCCACTCAATCCCTGTTCCAGCTTGACCATCCCATTCCCTTATGTTCTCATCCCCCATCCCCTACCCTCTGTTGCCCCCCCATCCCCAGCTTACTCATGGAGATCTCTTAAGATGAGGATTTAACAAGCATGTAACTCATTAAAGGATTGTTATTTGAGTCATTGACAAGAGAAAGAAACTTGTAGGATGGCCNGTGTGGTGTGGTATAAAGCAAAGTCATCCAGGAGAGTGACTGTGTAAAATGGGTGTCCCTCAAAGGGTTTTGGATCTGAGCCTGGAGATCTGGTCTAAATACTCTGTCACTGTCATCAGTACCTAACATAATTTCAACATCCCTGCACTCTTAGGAAATGAAAGTCACTTATGCACTGAGGTCCCATCTCAATTAATTCAGAAGGATTGTCTTCTAGAAAATTCTAGAAAACAGTAATTGATGGTCAGGATGTGGGGATGTGAGGGTTGGGAGGGGGACACCTTATGCACTGTTGACAAGACTGTCAAGTAGTNCAGTCCTTATGGAAACCAGAATGGAGGCTTCTTAGAAAAATTATAGTAGACCTGTCATAATATCCTACTGTACCTTTGTTACATTTCTGGAGATTTCAAGTCAGCATGTAATACATGNTCCCACACACCATGTTCATTGCAACCGTGTTTACAAAGCTAAGTTATGGAATCAGCCTATGTGCCAATTAGTGTGTGAGTGTGTAAAAAATGACAATATGTCCACTAAGGAATACATTTATGAACAATAAACATGAAATTGTGTCATTTGCAGGAAAATGGATAGAATTTGTCATCATATTAAAAGAAATGTGTCAGTCTTGGAAAGATAAGTAGTACTTGTTGTCTCATGTATAGAATCTAAAACATTGCTTAAAGACATGACAGTAGAAAGGGACTATTGTGTGAGCTGATTAGGAGGGAAGCAGATAAAAGGGAATGAATTTGATTACAGTACACAATATACATGTGTGAAAATGTCCTCATGAAACCTATTAAAATATATCCTCCTCATGTCAAAATCAGACATCTATAAAAAGTGATTTCATCAAATTTATTTCAATATTACATGAAAATTAGAATCACAGTATGACACACACTATCTAAATGGTTAATACCAAAAGACTGTTTATAACACAAAGTTTCTGTGAGTTCATCAAACTATGTGAGCCTTAGCCTTATAAAGTGTTTGGGAAGTAACATGATAAAAACACTTTGAGAAGAGTTGGTTAGTTTCTTAATAATTTAAAAATACATATGTCCATACAAAGATGTTAGTATGAATATTTATAGCAACTTTGTTTATCACAGTCAAACAGTAGAATGATTTTAAAGTTAATCAACAGATGCATTAAATGAATAAATACATATGCCACACCACAGGATTCTCCAAATTTAAAGAGGAATACTGCTGATAAACACAGCATGGATNATTCTCCTGACAGTCCTTTTGTGAAGAAAGAATATAGAGAAAAATACCTACCATTTTCTTCCATTTATACAAAATTTCAGTGAAAGCGATTCATGATAGAAAATGCATGAGCCATTGCCTGACAAGCAAGGAGCAAGGATGAGAATGTGAACGAACAGTACTGCAGCAGGGAGAAACTTCTATGGTTGATTCTCTCTCTCTCTCTCTTTCTCTTGCTCTCTCATATAACTCACTGTGTCTAGATATTGCTGCCTGTATGCAATGAGTATGAGGTTGACTGTTGGGGTGTGAACTGCATACCTGGGGCTACACCCCTAAGGTAAAGTGGCTCTTTTCACTTTAGCAGCCATCTGCCTTCATGCTGGAATTTTAACTGGCTTGATNTTGTTCAGTTAACCACAGCCACTCGGAGTTCTTGTGTGTTACAGTCATGTCATGTCTCAAAGACAGCATTTTATAGCATGCTTTACCATCCTCCAGCTCTCATATTATTTCTTCCTCCTCTTCAGTCAAGTTCTGTGAACCTTAAGGTGGAGGAGATTCGAGATGTCCCATCAATGGATGAGCACTTACAGTCACTTACTCTCAGCACTTGGACAAAACATGAGTCTTCATATAATGTTTCATTTAAATAAGACACCAGTACCTATACCCAATGAATGCATAAATGTTATCAAACTGTCTGCGGTAACTCTCCTATACAACTTGGGATGATACCAAACAAGGACTTGACTCAAAAAGGAAAGAAGACATTGGATACTACTTCTTGTTTCCCAAAGAGTAGTGATATGCAGTCAAATTCAACCTCAGAAAGGCTGTGCCAGCAATGTTCATCACCATGCTGATTTCAGTTACACCATTTCCATGTTTATCACCNTGCTGATTTCAGTTACACTATTTCTAAACCCTGAGAATGTGGATATGGTTTTGCTGTTATCTGAGATGTCATGATTCCTTTTTGTTTTTGAGCACAGTTCAGAGAGGTGCCATTACTGTCTGTAAAGAGCCTGTGATGGGAAATGTTTGAACATAATAATAAAACAATAATGGTTGAATCAGATAAACTGTGTACAAAGCAAACACCTTATGTTTGTTCCCTGTTCAGGAAATGTATCTTGAGCTTGGGTTTCTATGTCAGATGTTTCAGATAGCAACTCAAGACAAAATGATAGATAGAAATTATGACTAATAGTAATTGGATTTAGTGAGGCTTCACTATATACCATACTGCATGTGTGTATGTACATTGATACATGGTTTTGTGAATGCACACATATATGTGACAGGTAGAGTACAACCTCTGGTATCATTCATCAAGAATGACATTGGGGAAGACAGGATGGAAAGGATGTAAGATCCAGAGTAGAGGGAGAAGTACTGTGAAATGACATCTTTTGGGCAAGACACAGCCATGCTTCATGAACTCATGGCAANTGTGGATGCCTGCGCAAGAATGGGAAAGGCATGGATGGCGGATAAGTTCAGGAGGCCCAAGCACTCAATTCTGAGCTGTTTGCTACTAACAGAGAAGGGTCAGGAATTGTCTTCTGTTCTCTACCTATGGATGAAACCCTAGGCTGCAATGAACAGATGTAATCCAGTGGTCACACAGATGGTCCTGTTTAAACTAAATGGGTCACAAAAGGAACCCAAAAGTTGTGAATCTGGGAAAGGGACTAGTTGGGAGGAGAGGGTATTGGTTAGGATGGGAAGAAGATAAGAAAGCATTGAGAGAGAGAGAGTTATCATTATTAATGGTATGCATGTATGAAGTTGTTAAAGAATGAGCGTAATTAATATTAATGAAATAGCACATACCATCATGCCTGACTTTTTTAAAACACGGGTTCTGGGACTCAAANTCAGACATTGCTGACTGAGCTCTCTCACCAGCCCTGCCACATTCTTTTTAAACAGTATCCACAGACTACCTAATTTGATGCCCACAATAAACTCATGATGTCACTTCTATTGTTGTGCTTGCTTTAGATACAGTCTGGTCAATTGGCTTCCCTGAGTCAGCATGCTGACTTAGTCAGAGTTTGGTGAGAATGAGAACGGACACTGGGACTCCACAGCCTGCACTCTGAAAGCCAGGGCCTGTTGCTGTTCACCAGCAACTTTACTTTTACACTGCTTTAATAATTATCAAACTAAGGTTTTTTTTTTGAAATGTACTGAACTTTATAAAATATCAAATTTTAATGTAAAAGAGAGGAGCTGGTAGCAAGATATATGACAAATACCACTTTCAGCCTATTCATTTTTTTTTAAACNTAGGAAATACAGACCTCTTCTTGCTGTAAATTTCATGAAAATTATTATGAACAACACAGAGAAATATTAAATTCGATTTAAGCAAGCACTATTCTTTTTGAAAATATTATACCAAATTAGGGGATTCTTCCAAAAGATGTGGCCAAAGATAAAATGAACGAGGATGTGAATAAAATACACAATTATGTTTTTATACTAATGTTGGATATGCAGCATTAATAAGCAAGCTCAACATTAAAGGCTCTGTATCCCCTACTCCTTATGCATTCCATCATTTCTACTTACAGTGGAAGGAGAACACAGTGTTGGAAAATCAAAAAACAGCTGGAACTCTCACAGTAAATTCAGCTTGTTTTATTAATTGACCCAAATATTGATAAAACACTTTGCATTATCCTATATTTTTTATTGTTTCAAGGTATCATTAAAGTCTTNNATAATGAAGATATAACAATTCTGTTTCAATATTTGGAGGCTTTCCTGCTAGGAAATTATAACTGAGTGGGTTCTGAATGATTCTCAACTTGGGGCATTCCTCAGAAAATGAGTAAGAGTTTAAAAAAAAAAAAAGGCCAGAATGCTAATATAGGTTTAGAAGAAGTTATACAATTGCAAATTTTTTAAGTTGGTAAAACTACANTGTCTGAAATTCAGAAAAGTGAATAGTATCCATTACCTCACTTCCTCATAGTAGCCCTTTCTCCTCTACGTGTGTGCATATGTGTGTGAGAGATGGGGCGGGGGAGAAAAGGCATGCATGTGCCACATGTGAAAATGGAAGTCAGAGAACAATCTTGGGTCTTGGTTCTCTCCTTTACCTTGTTTTTACTTTCTGTTTACTGCTGTGTAGGCCAGGCTAGCTGGCCCATAACTTTTCAGGGATTCTCCTCTCTCCTCTTTCTATTCCATCATAGGAGTGTTGAGACTCCAGATGCATGCTACAGTTTCTGAATTAATGAGAGTTCTGGGGTCCAAACTGAGATCCTTTTGCTTGCATACTGAACGTGTACCCCTTTAACCATCTCCCCAGCCTTCTAACTTCTTCTATGCAAATCTTTGAACCATCTCTTTATATTCAGCATTTTATATTTTCTCTAGGAAAACAGTAGAATGAGGAACGGCACTCCAGTCTTTCCTCTGACATGGTTAACTAAGAAAAGGGTATGATGTCTCTGCACATAATCGTTACTTGTTTAGAAGAAAAATATCTATCTGCATNGCATTATTAATAATGNATGTAAATTTTATGAAGTTGTTTTCAAATTTGAGCAAGGCTCTTAAGTTTCTTTCATATGTAAACTGTTAAATTTAGGATAATTTTAAGTTATTTCTGGACAGTGATTGCTCATACACACCCTGAATCTATGTCACACATCAGCCAGTTGTTTCACTCAGAAAGCAAATTTTGTATTTTTCACGATATTTTTGATGCTAATGTTCTGTACAAAATCATGATGAAATTTGATGGTTTTTTCATGCTATTCATATAACTCAGCCCTCTTCTTTCATTAGATTATTNAGTAATCAAGTGCTTACTTAAAAGAGACATAAATTCAGCTTTTGTGTGATTGTAAACAAATTTGGTATAATTCATTTCTAAATATCAGTGTGATTTTTTTCCTCCTGATTTCATTATTCGTATTTATCATGTTGCATACCTACTATTTTTTCTCCCAGAATTTCTTTGAATTTTGGAAAAAATACATTTGAAATTGTTAGCAAAGTTTGACCCTTCTTCATAGACTAATTGGGAGTCCATAGTGCCTCTCTTTCTGTATTACATCATTCCACATTTTAATTTACAAGGGAACGCTTGTGATTTATTATTTTGTTTCTGTCAGAAAAGTAGTATAATCTANCATGCATGTGTAGTCACATGCTGGCTTTGGTGGAGAGTGCTCACAGGGGAGTGACATTTGATTATTGGGCAATTAAAACTGTCCCAATGTATACAGTATTTATTTTTTTTTGCATTTGATATTTGTGAAAATTTCTCCAGACCATGCTCTGNCTTTTTGCACTTCAAATTTTGTTTCAATCATCTATATGCATGCTTCTGTAAGGCATACCCACATGTGTCTATCATCTAGTCATAGCACCAGATGAGTTCCTCAAGAGGTAGAAGAATTCCTGGAAGCCATTGCTATACCGTGAAGCTGTGTATCTCTGAATGTGTGCATGCATGCGTGTGTGCGTAAGTGTGTGTGGTGCTAGGTTGGTTGTTTAATAATGGTTCAATGGCAGGTAAAAATATTCCATAATACCCTGTAAACATATGCCAACTTTACTTCCCTTTACATTGAGTTTCTTTGGCCTTGCCGTAATCTGATATGCATGAAGGAAGCCCCTGTGACTACATCAGTGCTGTACATCAGAACTGGGATTATGTAGGTGAAAGTTTGTCTGGTCCTGCCTGGCTCCCGCGGCTGCTCAGACCCAAGTAAACACACAAAGGCTTATATTATTTTTAAACTATAGCCGTGGCAGGCTTCTTGCTAGCTAGCTCTTACATCTTAAATTAACCCATTTCTATAAATCTATGTCGCCATGTGTTCTGTGGCTTTACCTGTGTGCCATTACATGCCGCTCTCTGGATGGTGGGATGGCATCTGCTCAGTTCTGCTTTCTTTTCCTCTCTCCCTAGTTAGAATGTCCTGTCTAACCTTATTCTGCCACACCATTGGCCAAACAGCTTTATTTATCAACCAATCAGAGCAACACATACTCACAGCATACAGAACAACATTCCCATCAGGATTAAGAGTTTTTGTTTTTATATCTTGAAAATATTTTCTATCCTCTCCACAGAGCAGATTAGGTGACTCCATCTGTAGTGTTCATACTTGAATTAAGAATCATGAGACATGGATGGGGGATGGTTCAGCCCTATGCAGTACCAACATAAAAAGGTGAACATGGCTGCATATTCACCTGTAATCCCAGCATACAGGAAAGTAGACACAGGAGTATCACTGGGGCTTGTTGGATGTTAGCCTAGCTTCAGATTCAGTGAGAGATGCTGTCTCAAGGGAATAAAGAAGAGTTTAAAAGAGCTGAACATTTAATGCCCTTTCCTGTCTTCCACATGGGCATGATCCATGCACAATCACATAAATGAGTGTCATATACCACAAACAAAAAAATACATATGTAAATTCAATGAAACAGAACTGTTTTTAACCTGATTTCTAAATGTGTCTTTGATATTTATAATAATAATAATAATAATAATAATAATAATAATAATAATAATAATACAATGTTCCTGGCATGTTTTGTAAAATCCCTCCATTCCCAAATGATTGCACCTATGTGGCTGAATGAGCAGTCTTAATCTGGGAAAGTATTAGAACAGAATATTAACAGTAGCTGGTCATAGATGTAGCATCAAATGAGCCATTCTTGTTTAATTCACTTTTTAGTGTTTGAAGTTCTCATAGTGAGCAATGCCATTATGAATGCTTGCAGCTAAATTAGAACAGTCAGTTCTGTTTTCTCTGAAAACAAGTTAGAACTTTTCTGCTGCAAAACCATTACCCCTCTTCTAGGTGTCATCTCTCCTCTTCCTCTTCCTCTTCATTCACTTTTCTATCTTCATTCCATTGCCTTTTCCATTCCCCCTAATTTTCTTCCCTTTTCACAGGGCATTTTTCAGTCTTGATACTATTATTTCTAAAAGGGCTTTTTGTTCAACCCTGCTCTTGAGTGAGATTCATCCCACTAATAGAATTCTCAGTGCGTGGTTCCTCCTGCTCTGTAATCTGTAGCTGTGGCTCTTGTCTTTGCAATCTTATTCCCCCCCCTTCTCCCAGGAACATTGATTGTTTGCCTTTCATCTCCTATACTTTGTCTTCCCAGAATCATCTGCTTCAGAGATTTCAGTTCTTCCACCTTTTGTAAATTGAGTAAACTCTTCAGCCACTTATGCCTTCAGGAAGTGTTTCACTGGTGATTTGGTGGTCAAGGACATCCTGTGGTGTATCTGTTAGACCCACTTATTTTCTTCAAATCTCTCTCTTTTTTAGCTTCTAATGTTTGATCTTTTCCTGTTGTTTCAAGGATCAGTTTTGCCCTGTGTGTCTGTTCAATTTACTACCTTGACAGTTTGTCGGTTATCTAGTCTGCTTTGTTAATGAAAAACCTTTTGGATTTTAAGATTTATTTTTGGTTTTGTTTAATATGCAGTTGTGTTTGACTCCTACTCTATATTTCATGAACATCATTGCTACCTTTGAATTCCCAAGGATTTTAAACATATTTTATACAAATTTGGGTCTCTGTACATATAATAAGAGATCAAGAAAATATTCTAGTCCTGTAATGTTACCAGGGAGAAATCTGGTGGAGAACAGAATAGTCTCCGTGAGTCTATCTGGGTACTAGAATCCCCCTGTCCCTCTCCTTTTCATTCCAGAAAATTGCATTTTCTGTTTGTAAATAAAAAAAATACATGTCTCAAATCCCTTCTGGTATCATNTGAAAGCTGTGTTAAAAGTATTGAATAAGATGAAGTCAGAAAAATAATTTTTCAAAATAGGGGACTTTTTTTCAACTAGGCTACAGGAAACAAAATCCTCTTCATATCTATCTGATCAAAGCTAGGTCCTACAGCATGTCTTAGGTGGGCCTCAATCTAGGTTGCTATACTCACTGAGACATGATGAACAGGATTATGATCCCTGGAAAGCAATAAACAANGGCTGCGGAATGCTCATTTAGAATTCCTTTTCCAAAGTTTCTATTTTGTTTGAATTTCTTTCAATATGAGATTTTTCATTTACTATGAAAATTCTTTAATGTAAATTTGTCATATTTCTTGACTGTGCCCCAACTCTTTCTCTTTCAGCCACTCCAGTTTCTATAGCATTCAAAGAGTTGTCTCTATTTTATCTTGTGCTCAGAACCAACACGTTGGGTTATTTTTTATTAGAATTAAATTCCTGGGGCCAGTGAGCTATCTCAGAAGTTAGGAGCACTCATTTTCCCTTACAGAAACCCTGGGTTCAGTTTCCAGCACCCACAACCATCTATAAATCCAGTTCCAGGGGAACCTACACCCTCTTCTGGTCTCTGAGGGCATTGGATGCAAACGGTGCACATATATACATGTAGGCAATACACACACACACACACACACACACACACACACGTATATAAAATAAAAATGAAGAAAAGAAAATAATGCAATGCTTTTGTTAGTGCAGTTAATTTACTAATGAGATAACTTCTAAATACCTGAAGCCTCTTAAACCCTGGAAGTGATGTGCAATCTTAGCAGTCCTCTCATTTCTGTAGTTTGTAGCAGTTGAGGGGCAATCTCACTTCCCATTGCTGTTTTCATCCAGTACTCTTAACAGCCTTCTATTCATATTTTCACCTTATTCATGGAATCCTTACACACTGATNTGAAAACTCAGCAGTTAGGATAAAGTGGTCAGGAGTGTATAGATAGTCTCATCACTATGTTAGACACTCGAGAAGCTTTGGGGTACCCTGGTGATAGAGTAGACTTTCAAGGGCTTGCTCTGCAGTTGGAGTGGAGGGCTATGCATGAAAACATGCATAGTGGTACCAGTTATAGTACTGGCTACCGTACATGGTCTGCCTTGAGAGTAATCTGGTAGGATTGTGGTGATGGGAGATTTGTGAAAAGCAGGACTCTGCACTTTCTGGGTTCTACACAGAGAGTGGTAAGTCAGTGACAACTCCCACTTCTCCTGCTCACACCACAGTATCACTGCCAGAGGGACCTGCATCTCTCTGTTTGATATGTGACTGAGGAACAGACTGTTTAGCCTTGGCTGCACTGGGCCCTGCTGACATTATTTATTACAGATTTCTAATTTTATTCCTTCCCTGATTTCCAAATTGCGATTTTCACTTCATACTTCAAGTTGTTTTGACATAAGGTTTGAATCTCAAGATTTTAAAATACGTGATTTGAAGCTCCTTAATAGGGCCAGTGAATGGCTGTCATTAAGAAAGTGTTGGAATATAGCATCATATTTCAATAGGTGTGGCATACAAAATACCGCTTCTGCTGTAGCTGCTCTGTTCACATTAAATGGCTAAGACAGGCTGTGCCTCTCACAATCTCTCTCACTTAAACCTGGGCATATCTCATGTGAGAGCCTGGAAATTTACTCAGTGATTTTTTGGAAACCAGACATGAGTTTTTTTTCCCCGTTGCAGATAAGAGGTCTACAAAGAAAAGTATTAAAAATTTTCTTTATTGTTAATGACTCACTTTAAAGCTTTTCTGGTATTTACATTACAGCAATCTGTATCCCATAATGTGAATGAGATTCTGCACTTCATGATTTGTTATTTACCCATTAAAAGATAGTCACAATGTGGTGTGCATTGAACTGGCTCTCTTATAAGCCTTGATCCTGTAGCTATAACAGCAAGATGTTTGTAGCCAAAAGTTTCAGTAAATATATTCCTCTTATAATGCAGCTTACTCTTTAGTGACTTATTCCAGTCCTAGACAGTTTTCTCACTTCCCTCCTCTTTGTATAATTCTTGCGCCCTCATCCGAACCTCTTCAAGTGCTCAGGATACTGAAATCCTTGGCTGCCATCCTCTAAAAATACTTTAGTTCTGTGGAGTGTAAGATGAATTGCTAAATAGTTTTATTAATAATAAAAAAAANCCAGAGCAAGATTTTGGGGTGAATGCTGAAAGATCAGAAAAACAGAACAAGCCACCGCCAACCTCACCTTGCCAACTCCTCAGCTGATCTTGTTTCCTCAGACTGAAAACCTCTGAGTCNTCACCCGAATGAATCTCAGCTGAACTGCTTAAAAGNCTCCAGCTCCTGATCCTCATGCCTACTATACCTTTCCAATTCCTGTCATCACTTCCTGGGATTAAAGGCGTGTGTCCTTCCCAAGCAAAGNNATGAGATCTCAAGGGCTGGCATTAAAGGTGTGTACCACCATGCCTGGCTCTGTTCCCAGTGTGTCCTTGAACTCACAGAGATCCAAACAGATCTCTGCCTCCAGAGTGATAGGATTAAGGGTGTGTGACACTACTGTCTGGCCTCTATGTCTAATCTAGTGGCTGGCTCTGTCCTCTGATCACCAGAAAAGTTTTGTTTATTANAGCACAAATAAAATATTACCACAGTGGAGTATTCCTGTTATTCTAATTTTGTATATGGAAAACTCATACTTCAAGACATTTGTGATATTACTGTATGTATAAGACCTCCCACACTCCATGCTCATCACTCAAGGATATCACCCCCAGTAGAATGTCTCTTGCTTGTGAATAAAGACCAAGAATCTGTTCATGTCTGTATCTAGGATCCTNCTAATTTGTTCATGTCTGTATCTAAGATCCTCCTAACAGGATTCCAGGATAGTGAGATATGCCTGTTGAGTACCAAAGGATGATAAAGAGGGGGATTTATAAGAACTCTGAATCTTTAGGGTTGTTTACCCTCAAGGAAGGACCCCATGGAAAAAAAATTTAACTCGTGCAAAGGTTCAGGTCTTCAGTTTAAATGTCTGTGTTAGCCGCATACTGTAGGCAGCCATTCACATGAAAGCAGGGCCATGGCATAGGGTGACAATCCAGGCTGACACACACATCTCACACAGATTTTTTCAAGTCCAAGTAAAAAAAAATGCACTAATCTTGCATAGCATGAAGTAGTGAATCAGCCATCTGTGAGTAATGACCAGGTCTGCAGAAGCACATGTAGAAGCTGTAGAAGCCACTTGTGTAGAGCTTCTAGGTGNTGGCATTTTGAGCTTGGAACCTTCTTAAATGGGGGATTCATGGCATCCTCTACAGGATGGAAGGCTGTCTGAAGCTGCTAGTGACAAACAGCATGGCCTCANCTGAATCCAATTGATGGCTTTGTGTTTGGTACAACCCTGAACCACTTTTAAGTCTAGGGCCACAAAAGCCACATGAGGTCATAGAGTCACAATTCTTCTGGCTGTGTCTAACAAAATATATCACCTGTGTATGATTTTGCAAGCCATGGGACAAGCATGGACTATGTGATTCATCTTTGTCTCAGGATGAGGGTTTTTAGGACAATAGATGGATTTAAATTTATATGATGCTTAATGATGATACATGTGGCTGCCTATAAAAATATGTNCACATATGTGTATACACATTGGTGTATAGACATAGTTCTCAGTTGTCTAATAACTGAAAGGATCTAGTAACAGTGATCATATCTAGCACCAAAATGTGGTTTCTGAAACTTCTTCTCTAAAAGTAACCAAGCATCTTAGAGAAATGACTGTCTAAAGGTGGAGACAGGAATTAACTACCTCAGTATCAATCATTTTGTCATTCCAGAAGGGANATCACACATGAAAACACAATCATAGGGGCATGTGCCAAAGGGACATAATTGGAACATGCCAGCTGAAGGAGTTTCCCGCAGACAAAGCTGGTCAAAGTGGAGTAGTAATATGAAGTGGTTTTGAGTCATAGCCTGAAATGTGGCTCCAGACATCCAGACTGACATAAGAACATGACTGAACAAATAGGCACAAAAGAAGAAAAAACTTCTCATTCAAGGAAAATTTTAGTTTATGTAGTGACCTCACTAGTCTGAGAAAAGTGGATTTCTCTAAAGATCACAGCAGAGAGTGGGGAGCAAATGTTCAGTGGCTATACCTTTTCAATATCCACTAGACACTTAAATTGAATGTGTACAGTAAGAGTCATTTTGATAGTTCATGTGATCATGACAGTGGCACTTTATGTCCAAAGTTTTCTTCTCAGAATCATGTACAGTTATTTTTAGGATATATTTTATTTTTGATTATGTATCTGTATGGGGCTATGTGCANGACTATCAGTGAAGGCCAGAAGAGTATGTTGGATCTCCTGGAGCTAGAGTTAAAGATGAATGTGAGCTGCCCATCATGGGTCCTTGGAAGTAAACTCTGGTTCTCTGCAAGATCAGAGTGTTCTTAACCACTGAGTAATCTCTCTAACTCCAGCACCCCCAGTATGTGTATGTATGTATGTATGTATGTATGTATGTATGTATGTATGTATGTATTTAATATATATGTGTTTTGCCTACCTGTGTATCTGTGTACCATATGCATGCCTGGTACCCTGGGAGAGCAGAAGATGGCTTTGGATATTCTGGAACTGGAATTACAGAATGTTTTAAGCCACCATATGGGTGCTGGGGATTGAACTCATGTCCCCCTGAAAGTACAGCTAGAGTTCTTAACCTCTGAGTCATTTTTCTATCCTCTATACTCCTAGTTTAGTCAGGAAAAAAACATCAGACTGATCTTATACCCAGGGCCATACTACAATCTTCNGCAGCACCTCTCAACTCTGTCAAGGTCATCCAAGACAAGGGAAAAGAGTAAGGAGCTCTTGTGCTAGAAGTGCCTCAAGAGACATGAACACTAAATGTAATGTGATACTTTGGAATGGAATCTGGTAATGAGTAGAACATTAGGATAAAGCCAAGGAATCTGAAGTATTACTTTAAAGATGTTTTAAATTCTCATGTTATATGTATGAGTATTTGCCTATGTATTGTATTTGTCTGTGTATTGTATGTGTGCAGTCTGTGTATTGTATGTGTGCAGTGCCTGTGGAGGCCAGAAGAGGGTGCCAAGTTACCTAGGTCTGGAATTACAGATATCAACTTCCTTTTAATTTTTTCCTTAGTGGAAAAAGCAAGCGAATGATAGTAGGTAAAAAGACATTATGTTGCAGTCAGCGCTCTAGTTATAGCATGCTGAATGCCAAACCAACACCTCCACAGTCCAGGTTATTTCTGTGCAAAAGGTGTTCTTAGCCTTTTTTATGTAGAGAACTGTTCAGGGTGACTCAGAAACAGATATTTCCTGTTTCAAGGTTGAGCCATTCTGTGACCTTGGTGTCCTTCATTTCTAGCCCTCCAGATGCAGAGACAGGGTGGAGTGGCTGGAGACCATGATTGAGATTTCCAAGGGCTAGCTCTTCATTGGATTTTAATTCTCACACTCACATACACGTAAGGCCCAAATCCAGTGTCTTGAATAATAGAAGAAAAGTAATTAGTAAGAAAGCTTTATTCTTTCTGAGAATAGCAACTCGTTTAACTGACCATGGATCTTATAACTCATCAGTAATTGACTATGATCCATGACTAACACAAGAGTTCAGCAAAAANTTTCACACAATTTCCTCTCTAGGTTGTTTTTGTTGGGAAATAACTAAAACAAGCCTTCCAGAAGATGATTGCATCTGATACGTTTTCATGAATCA
>LZPO01108404.1:28167-41895 GCA_001675575.1 Neotoma lepida | reverse complement strand
CACACACACACACACACACACACACACACACACACACACACACACAAATAGACCAGCTCACTGGGCAAGACAAAGGCTTAGGTAAGTAAGGACTGTGTCTCTAGGTTCCAGTCTGCATACTGTCTCTGTTAACCATGCTAATGACATAGAGCAAACAAGTCACTTCATCTCTCTGAATGTCACAATAAACAGAGCAACTCACTTGTAGGACAACTGTAAAGATAAAGTAAAAAATGAAGGCAAAATTCATAGCACTGCCCTTACAACATAAAAACAATCTCTTCTAGAATGAACAGACTGGACCTCTTTTTCTGTTTTTAAAAGTTTTTTGTTTGTTTTGTTTTTTGTTTTAATTATGGGCCTGTGTGTGTTGAGGAGATACAGCTATGCACACATGAGTGCAGTGTTTGAGGAGGCCAGAAGAGGGTGCCAGATCTCCTAGAGCGGGACATGGGTGCTGGGATCTGAACCCAGGTCCTCTGCAAGAACAGTAAGCACTCTTAACTGTTGAACCATCTCTCCAGCACCTGGTCCTTCATGCTTTCAACTATTCATCTTTCTCTCCAAGCAGCCTAAGACACTAAGAGTGAGCCAAGTCCTTAGGTAGGTTCTTGGTCTAACTCATGAGTTATTATAACCAGATGCTGGGGATGAGTTGAAAGAATCAGACCTGAGTAAAACAGCCAATCGGCACATGTTATTAGTCTAGGAGAAATCACACAAGGCAGGTTGGTTCAGTAACACTGGTTGAAAGAGATTCTCTTTTTGCAGTCCTGCCCGATAGGAGGCAGGCAATGTTATAAAGTGCATAACATTGGCAGTTTGCTGGCAGCCATTTTGTGAGCATGAGGGAAGCCAGTAGAAAGAGAAAACTAAGACACAGTAGGTTGCAATCAAAATCAGAGAAATACTAGAGGGGCCCTAGATAGATCACTCTCCTGGAAACCCTTATTTCTTTGGATTTCCTGTGAGAGGAGACAGAATTTCTTATCAAGCATACTGGTTTGGGTTAGATTTTGGCTATGTATAGTAGAGTTATTATGAACTGATAAGAACTACAGAAATGTTGGCTGTTACTGCTTAGACTGTATCCAGAAAAGTCTCTCTGTACTTGGATTTTGGATCAGGAGAAACATGAGAGAGTAAGTCTAATCAAATCACTTTCATTACTGAGCCACTGATTCCAAACTGGCGCATTAGAGGCAAGCATAACCTCTCTGGACTTTCCCGCTCACTGCATGAGATCACTGTTACTGTCAGCAAATAGAGACTCGGAGAAGTTGGGTGGTTTTCCTTAGGTTGGGCAGCTAACTTGTAAAGAGTCCAGATTCCACCCCAGGTCTAACGCCATAGTCTGTGGTTCTCCAGTGATGTATTCCAGGCTGTCTCAGTCTGCCAGGGTCTTTATGACAGGGCCATCCTGTTCACCAAAACCCATCTACCCTGGATGGTGGGTAGTGAGGGAGAAACAGCAGAATGTCCCCTCTCCATCGGTAGAATGTAAGTATGGGATAAAAAGGAGGGGCCCATACATAAAACTAAACAAAACAAGTTAAATTTTAGTCATTGATAAATTATCAAGCCTATTAGATAAATGAGTTGCTACATTCAAACTCTCCCAGAAGTCTCTACCTAGAAAAATAAGATTAAAAATAAAGTTATTAATGAAAGAGTATTCAAATTACCTGGACTTACGATGGCTATCTGTGGGTATCAATAATGGGGCAGTGTGAACAACTGTTGAAATGTGAAAAGCCAGGGAGGAGAGGGCTGTCCACAAGCTGAGCAGTGTCCTGACTGGCATCCTGATCAAAGGGGACCCCAGACTGGACCTGCCAGGAATGCACCTTGAGCCCCTCTAGCTCTGTACCCTCCTTACCCTGAACCAGTTGGTCTCAAACAAGCATGCAGCATGTTTGCTTGGCGCAACTCTGAGTCGTTGGTGCAGTGGTAGAGGCGGGGCCAAGTCCCTGGTTGATGCTGATGCTGTAGGTCCAGACGTTGGATCAGGCATGTGTGTTGATGGACACCATCTCCCATCTGCCTCACTTCTTCACCCAGCATCACTGCTTCTCTCTCCTCGTTCCTGATGGACTACCACCTGTACACTCAGTGCCCGCGTCATTCTCTCCATTGCCCCAGTGATTCTGTCTGTCTGAAGAGTAACCAAATAAACTATTTTTTACTGGATTCCATGTCTTCTTGGGCTCTCCAGGATCTTCTCTCAGGATGGAGATCTTGTCCCTCATTCCCAGCTCCTGATATCAACAGCTTGACTCTGATAATGCCTATGACAGGCTGGCAATTATATTAAAATTATAATGTACTAACAAATGTGACAGCTCTGTCTATTGAATACTGGATATGAGTTTTGTGCAGCTGTCCTCAGGTACTGCTTAACTCATACAGTAGTCAGCTAACTCATCCCAACTCGATGTCATAAGCCCTGTCTAGCTCCTCCCTGGAACTCTCTGCTGGAAACCTTAGTCTCAAGGTCCTCCTGGGCTAAATGTTGGTATGACAAAAGTGTCCAGAAGAATGTTTCTTTCTAAGAAAAACTACCTTACTCATCAAATGTCTACCTTCACATCCAGGGAATGATTCTCTCACTCACTGCCACACAAGAACCTGCCTTCCTTCAGTCAAGCAACCAAAATTGTATGATTTCTTTCAAGAGGGTGAGACAGGACAACAATGAGCTTGAGGCCAGAGTGAGTCCCAGGCTGATCAGGTCTACAAAGTAAGATCCTGTGTCACAAAACTAATAATGACAGGGTTTTTTGTTGTTGTTGTTGTTGTTATGTTTAGTTGATTTTTTGTTTGTCTGTTTTTAAGAAACATTTATTTATTACCAAGGAAACAACTTTGTTTTCTAAAGCAGAGACCATATGTCCTCAGGGGGTTGTGGGTGTTCTGATGTGGCACACTGAGCTGATGTTATCCACACTATGTAGGGGGTGGCCTGGCAGGGGCTGCTTCCTTTACAAGTGTCTCCAAACCCAGACAGACAGTCAAGGAAAACACCTAAGTTGGGCATTAGTTCATTTTCCCAATTTTAATCCTTTGCCAATCTCTCTTTTTATAAAATAAAGAGTAGGTCACAGGCTCAGGACTCCAGGAGACCAGAAGTGACTGTCAAATATGTGATCCCACTGTTTTATTTTCAATGATTGCATTTATTTCTATGATTCTCTTCATCTTCTGGCACATAATACTGACTTTCCATTTGTGGTAATGATTTAAAGTGTCCATTATAAGTAAATCTTTCTGAGAAAAGAAAATAAAGTTTGTTGAAAAGAATATGTATTAACTAGGAGAGAGGTATTAGGTGGATTATGGCAAAATACAAATGGTGGTAAAAGAACTGAAGTATCCCTGGTATCTAGTCACCATGAGTGACCCAAACCCTAATGATGCTTCTGTCTTTCTTTCATAGTAGAAATAAATTACAAGGCGTGAGTACACATTAAACACATGCTTTTTGTTTGTTTGTTTTCCCTAGAGCTTAATGAACCAATCTGATTTGGGAGAGCCACCCGATCCTCTACTGTGGTACCTTCGGGGACATTTTCAGGTCTCCCCACGCCGTGCACTCTTGGTGTAAATGCTGCCTGTCACCTTGTTCTCATCTCTTCCAACCTCTCTGTACACCTACCAGACCTCTTTGTTCCAGTTCCTCAAATGTGTTTCTTTGCTTCTGCCTCTGAACCTCTGCAGTGCTGTTTCCACTTTCCAGAATTCCATCCCCTCTTTCCATCTCTTCCTTAGGATTTGAGAATCTCATCTATGCATAGACTGCATTGTGACCTCAACTACCCCTTTCCCTCCCTCCAGTTCCTCTCCTGTCCTCACCACCCCACTTTCCCTCCTAGCTTCATGAATATTCTATCTGTCTCTCTCTGTCTCTCACTGTCTGTCTGTCTCTGTCTCTGTCTCTGTCTCTGTCTCTCTCTCTCTCTCTCTCCCCCCCTCAACCCACTGAGTCTGCTTAATGCTACCCGTATGTACATGGATGTGGGACCATCTAATGGAACATGGGCAGCCTTTGGGGCCATGGGCCATATCCCTGAGGAAAACTGGCTCTCCCTCCCCCAACAGTTCTTCACAAATATATTTAAATAACCACTTCAGTATTGATATGTCTAGTGTCTGTCTCCCCTATTGAGCTATAAGCTCATGACATCAAGGGATTTGTGTCATGGTTGGTTTTCAACAAGTATTTTTGTAGATGGCTGAATCGTGACCCATTAGAGAAACCTAGAGACATTTAAGTGGCTGTGGGAATAAACAGAGCCATGTTTACACCTCGAGATTAGTAAGGGAGCTCTGATCACTAGCCATAAGAAGTGGCCAAGATTATTTAGGAAAGTGAAGCGAACCTAAGTATGCAAACCTGGCTATCCAAATTGATTGCCTGTAAAAACAAGACACCAAGAATGTTGGTTGAAGTCAGAGAGTCTGTGGGCTAGCACTCCTACTATTGTGAATTTTCATAATGGCAACTCTGTGTAAGGATGCTGAGGCATGAGCTCCAACATAGAAAATATTTTGAAATAATGTCATTCAATTACTTAGTCCTTGTTAGGCTGTTGGGAAGAATACTTTCTCATACACACTATTATAAAAAAACATTATGCCTGAGTCTCAAGTTCTGGGATCTCCAATTACAATAGCTTTTTCCACATTTATATTCCCTCCATTGTATTTAATTGCTTTTAACATTTTGAGCAGATTTATTGTATATGACAGTGAGCAACTTGAGCCTGTGTATGAGGCAGCCATGCTATTTCCTGCTCCCCACCCACCATCTCGATAATATCCCTCTGACTGCTTTCTAACATTCTCATTAGTCTAGCTCCTAGTCCCTGCTTGGAGCGAAAACTATCACACTCTCATTGTATTCTAGGGAACCACCCACCAGTCAATCCCACACAGCAGCTCTGAGCTTCATGGTCTGCAGCAGGTATCAATGTGTTTGCTATTCCATTCTATATACATCTGTATCGTATGAAATTGATGACTTGATCTCTATTCCATAAAAGCTTCATCAGCGGGGTAATCATGTGAATAGTCATTGTCTAGAGTTGAAAANCTTTCACTGTGTGGGTGTGGAATGGACAATTCCAGTCCAGCTTGTACATGTGAGTGGGTGTGTGTCTGTGTGCTTCCTGTTCTATTTGGTCATGCAACTGATAGTGTTTCAAAGTTTGGCTGCAACCATGCCAGATAAAGAATTTTGATAAATTAGTGGGGTTTTCTGAGTCATCTTCGACTCTCTGTTCCCACACTAAACATTCTCTCCAAGGCTGAGCAGAGATGAGAAGCAGAAGGCGTGCTCATACCCAAGATTCAGGCGGTAAGAACAACATAACTGGGTAAGAGCTGAGTAAGATGAGACGCATAGATGGTGAGGAGTCCAGTGCTGGTAAAGGTTAACATGGCTGGGATGTCTCTAGGTAGCAGACCTTCTTCCCTCTTACACCTGTTGATTGGCCACTTGCTCGGGAGCCCTGTCCACAATGCAAATCATCACTGATGACTGTCACCAGCACTGAACACTTCCTGTGTGTTTGTTGCTCCCTGAACATCACTTCCTTAATCTCCTCAATCACCATACAAAGTAGTTGCTATTATTATTTCCATTATATAGATTCAGGAACAGACTCAATGAGTAGAATTAACTTGTAACTTCAAAAACTAAAACTGAAGACATAGCTCAGTTGGTAGAGTGCTTGCCTAGCATGAATGAAGCTCTGGGTTGGATCTCCAGTACTATGTAAACCAACTGGGGGTGGTAGTACATGCCTGTAATCCCTACATTCATAATTTACAGGAGAAGGGCTGAGGAATTCAAGGTCATTCCTATGCTACACAGCAAGCTTCAGATCAGCCTAGGCTACAATATACCCTACCTAAAAAACAAACAAACCGCAGAACTAAACAAACAAACAAAACCTAAATATAAGAAGTATATATATTTACATATAGATAGATGTGTGTATAGAAACATGATATATATATTGCATATATAATACACATATGTACATAGACATATAAACTATATGTATGTATATGTGCCATAATGAATTTCATTACTTTGTGGGCTAACTTTAAATGGTTTAAAACCCTGAAACAGAAATGCAACTTAGCAAAAAGTTAAAGCCTTTAGCCATATATACCATAAGGAACATTTAACTGTATTCCATCCTCATTGCACAGAACTGAATTTGTACAGTGACTCTGAAGGTGGCCAGCCATTCTGCCATGGGGTACAAAGTGATTTTCTTAGAAACCCTTAAATGTGTACAAACATCGTAAGAAAATACCTCAAGGCAGATACTTCATTTAGGGAACAAACAATGGGGCCATCAAATGCCAATGGAAAAGTTTGCATGAGATGGTAAAGGCATCTAGAGTTTCCTCCTCCCAAGGGAGGGGTGATATTGAGAAGAGCGAGGGCAGGCATCTCTCCACTGGAGGCTAATTGGCAATCCTTCTGGAAGGAAGCCAGAAGTTTCATCTTGCTTGCAGCCATGGATATTGATTCTAATACTAATGGAGCTATGAGCTGGACTTTCAGCAGTTTACGAAAGTTCCTCTCTGTGATTGGGAAGATGCGGCCTTCAAGATTGGGAAGATGTGGCCTTGGCCTTCAAGCTAGTGTTTGGATGTGCTCTGTGACTGATCAAATCCCTTCTCTCCTATCTGGTTGCCATGGTGCTTCTGGACATCTTTCCTCTTCTTCTGCACATAGCATCCTCATCTTGTTACAGAGAAGTACATGTGCAGATGAAATTACCAAAGTGGCCCGTTATATTCATTAAGGCAGGGAAAGAAAATTAAAGGATTATAGTTCGTCCCAGCTGTCTGAAGAACACGCCTCCTGAATGTAGAATGATTGCTGCATCCATGTTGTTATCTCTCTCTCTCTCTCTCTCTCTCTCTCTCTCTCTCTCTCTCTCTCTCACTAAAATTAAATTCACATAGGAATACCTTTCAGAGTATGACTTCAGGGGAGAAGTAAAATGACACTTAGCAGGACAAGAGGTCAGAACATTCCAGAAAATTGAGATCTCCACACAGATGCATTTGGGGGTTGTATTTCAAGGCACCCAGCACATGTGTTTCATTCTCACAGTAAAAGAAGTGAAGGAGATCAAGGATCCCTGGGGAAGGCTTTCTCAGAGATGAATTCACACCAAACAGGAGTGGGATTGGGGAGGAGGAAGAGGGGAGCTGAGCTACAGTGACAAGGGCTAATTGTTGTGACTAATTCAGCTTTTGGAAGGTACAACTTCACGGAGTATGTGAGCTGCAGCACAGTTCCCATTTTAATTAGTGGCACCATAGGGAGAAGATGGGCTTATAATTGAGTAGTTTGCCGATCGGTCAACTTCAGCCTGTAATCAGACATGCTGAGAAGTGGACATTAACAGGGAGCTTTGACTAGCGGGACGTCCTCTCCATTATCGTGGCTGGTGTCAAATCAAGCTGTTGTCTCTTCTCTACATTTTTTTTTAAGGAAGAGGATGTCAAACAAAAAAGTTGTCTAGACTCTGTCCTTCATTGGCTTTCTGTCCTGTTGCCCCTTACCCTTTAGCATGTCTGCTCGGATATGCTAAAGATTGAACAATTGGCTTTTCTGGTATTCAACTTTCCTTCCAAAGTTGGAGCATACTTCTTGGATTCTCCCTTCTCCTGGCCCCACCATAGTCATCTGCTGTCCAATTCCCTTCCTTCTCCATGTGAATCTTCATATTTGAGAGACCCTCNCTCTCTTATTCCATGGAATTTTTGATGGACACTAATCTCTCTTATGCTGATGCTATAATCTCTCTTTTCTTATACATCCTCAGCCTTGCCAAGAAAGAACTAGGTTCATGACCCAAAGTAAGCTACTTGGATTCATTTTTCCTGAGACTGTGAGCCTTGAGAAAAATGTCCAAACAAAAATAGTTGAAGCCAAATATTCTAGAATCAAACTGTTGGATTTATTTGTCTCTGCTATTTAAGTCCTTCAGTTTTTGAGTCCCTATAAACCCCATCTTGGTTCTCAAGATTCACCGAGTCCTCTATTTTCCTGTACCGCCTTCCTCTCTGCTCGTAGAAACAGCACAAGTTTCTATTACCTATAATGATGTGGCTCCAAATAAGATAATGTCCCGAGGAAAGCACCTCAATGTACAGCTGGTTGATCATTCTCCATTTTCCTTTTCTAGAAGTTTCTAGTAGCAGAATTTCCTGCTCCCAGGAGAAAAATGCGCAGAGGAAAAGAAAATCATATTTGTGGTATATTGGGAAGATAAATAAAGAGATGGGAAGAAATGAGGCATTTTTACTAATGAATCTGCATCTGGGGCCTGGCGTGAGCATCTCTGTCCCAGATGTTCTCATGGGATCTGCTGAGAAACTGCATTCCCATGGGATTGTCACTGCACTCTGGACCATGAGAGTGATTTGTCTGGCTCTTCTTCCTGCTGTCAGCCTACCCCAACCCCCATTCATGCCCCCCCACACACACACTAGGGGTTGACTGCTGGTACATGCTTACATGTCACAGAGCATCTAAAGTAGGAAGGAGAAATGCCACCTCCTCTTCATTTCCCAACTGCATTTCAGGCATGGTTTGCATTAACTAGCCTTAAGGAAGGCGAGTCTTGGCATGCTTTCAGATGGGTGTGTTGTTGNACATGTGTATACCCTCTGTTGCCAAGTTACTCCAGGAACAACACATTCTCTCTGCTCCACTTCCCTGCCCTGCGTGCACTTGGTGCCTTTGCCAGGGGAAAATGCTCACCTGGCCTTGGGGAGGCCTTAATGCTTTTCATCCAAATACACAAGTCCAATATCAGTTCTCAATGCTACTCTAGACTCAATAAATCTATGCCAAAGAAACTACAATTCCACACNCCCACACCCACACGCACACATGCCAGATTCCCAACCAAGTANTTGGAAGTCTAAGAAAGAAATGGAAGCATTCCCTCTGNTCACTGGAATTTATACCTGTCCTCAGTTATAAAGACAAAAGTGAGAAACAAATACGTAAGTGAGAGCATTTGCCATCGTTAGGTGAGGGCCAGGGGAAGGAAGGGCTGCAAAATGAGGTCCAGTTTGGGCAATGCACTTTCATAGCCCCATCAATTCCAGGCTTCCACAGGCTTGATTTGCTCTCAGCCCAATCCACTAAGGAGTTGCTTGAGAGTTCTGTGGATTTTCTGCACAATTACAGATTATTGCCATGGCAACAAGAGAACCATGTGACAACTTTGCTACCTCGGAGACCAAGAACAGCCACTTATGGGCAACACACATCATCTTGTAAATGGGACTCTGTGCTGCTAGCCTCATTGTTTTAAGACTAATCATTGCTATTTCACAGATGTAGTTTCCCCCCCACCCACTCTATTTTCATGATCTTTTAAAACAATTTGGATTTGCTCTAAAGCAATTCCATATTTGCCTGTGTTTATTTGGTCATAAAAAAGGTATTATTTTAGGGGGGGTGGTGGAAGGAAAAGAGGGGTAAAGCTTGATGAGTGGAGGCAGATGGGAAGCAATAGACGAGAGGCAATAGTGCCAGCACATGGCTTCCCCGCCATGATGTTACTGGACTCTAAGCCCATGACAGCACTTGAATTCTAGGTCGGCCATGCAGAGGCCACCCTGGGAACGACTACATCTCGCTTTCCTTCTGAATAAACTCAACTCTTTAGTCCATACAGCAGCACACCAAGAATACAGGCCATTGGTAATTAAGTTAGAGATANGATTGAGATGGGGGTCCAGGTAATACTTTCTCTCTGGCAAAACAATCAATTAATTTTTTTTTTAGAAACTTGTGGACAGAGCCAAAGCCCAGGCTCTTTCTGCCAAGCATTCCCCCACCCCCTNATTTTTTAACCTCTGGACATTTCAAGGAAAATTGAATCCACATGTTTTCAGATTCATTTGCAAATGCAGTTTGTGCAGAGCTGTTTGATGCCCAGTGTGCCCTGAGAGTGTTTTTATGAGCTTAAACTTATTCCCCCCTCCCAAGCCTTTTGCTTCTGAACCAGGAAGTAGCACATGGGTTTTGTAGCTGATTTCAAAAATGATCATTTTTCTAAAGTCTTTGCAGATTCTCCTGCCTCTTTCCCAGCTCTGGTGAAGCTAAGAAAAGGCTTTCAAGGAGCGCACAATCACAGACGGTAACTTAACTGTTTTCGTAACTGAAATATGGACACTATCCAATCCCTGGATCACATGACTTCCCCATCTTTCTTTATTACTGATGACATTTGTATGGAAGCAGATGCTGTCTTTCCCATAGATACAGCTCCACCTGTGACATAATTCCTTGACTGGACAGTGTTTCCAAGGCAGGGGTGGAAGTTCCCACTCACCACCGCCCCTTCCCTTGCCACTCTTTGTTTATTATAAGCTAGACAGTCCGCTGTCTCTTNCCACAGGCCGATGTAATTGGGTGACTGTGGCTGTTCCCTTCCAACCCAGCCACACGCTCCCCTACAGAATGCTAACTTCCTTAAAGTTCAGATGAAGCAGGTGGAGCATGCGTGGAAATTTATGCGCTTCCTAGGTATTGGGTTGTTTTTTTTGTTTGTTTGTTTTGTTTTTTAATGGTAACAAGGAAAAGAACAATTGGGGGAAATGTGCTCTGTGAAAAAAATGTCTCTAAGCTGGGGATTTATTTGAGCATAACTCTGCAGTGTCCTTAAAGACGCTCTCATGAATTCCACCTACCTTGCAGGGCAGTTGTTAATAAGGGATTAGTCTGAGGAGTCTCAGGATAAATATTTGTCAGCAAATAGCATTCTTCCTGAAGGCTCATTTAATACAGGATCTATTTTCTCTTCTTTTTTTTTTCTTGTCACTGGACTTATGAACCCAGAGAAAGTAACAGTAAATTCACACGCCCTATTTTTAACTTTCATCTCTACTTCCTTTTTATTTATTTATTTTCTTCATTTAAGCCTGAGAATCAAGCAAATAATGACCCTTTGTATTGTGTCCATTGGAAGGTCATCAGCTCAGGGAATTTATTGAAATTCCCGAGAGAAGTCAGGCCATGAAAAACTGTGTGCACAGCCTTCAAGTGCTGCCATTTGATTGTCTGTCACGCTGAGTAGTTTCACTCCCATTCTCCCTAGAAAAGCAACAGGAGCACGTATGCAGCAAGTTTTTCAGCTTTCACAGAGAGCCCGTCTCTCAGTTTCCAGCTGCTCCACATCCTTTCTTCAACCAAGTCACCAAGGTCAAGCGGACAGACCACTGCCTCTGTTCACTCNTCCCCAGCCTAAAGAAGAGCGTAGCCGTCAAAAGCAGAGGTCTCAGTGACCAGGTTGCCCTGAATAGTTTTTTAAGCAATGATGTTTTCTCACTCTCGGACATCTCTGTGCAGTGTGTAAGGGACAAGATGAGGAGAGAGGAAAGTAAGCCTGCTGGTAACTTACTATTGAGCACAGTGAGAACCTCAACACTGTACTGAGGGGTAAGGTCGACTCTGACCAAGAGGAGCAATGATTCTATGGAAAAATGTTTCCTTCTGCTCACCTCAGGTTGGTTTTTATTATACAGGATGGCAGACCATTTTATTTTAATGAAAAATCATAAATTTATCACTAGAGATAAAAAACTCTCAGTTTTACAATATTAAGGTGTCTTCAATACTGTACAACTGTAGGACAGATTAAAGGCAAGAGCTATATAGGATGGGTTATTCTTCAGCTAGGTGCCACACAAGTTCAGTGGAGCTAGCCAGAGGAGTATCAGTGTGCTCAGAAAAATGGGTTCTCTGGCCATTTTTCTAAACCCCACCAGAATCACTGTCTGAGGTTTAGTCTGGATTGGAGTTGGAGCACCTTTGATTATGTCAAAAGCAGAGTGAAAAGAATTTAGAAGNTTAGAAGAAAGGGACCGTGGCAGGGATTGGAAATCAGCCATAATCTCCATCCTCAAGACTGTNCTACATATCCAAAATATTCCATGTATCAGACCATGCCCAATGCTGGCTACGTGGTAGTGAACAAGTTTGCAATAGTCTCCTTGCAGAGCAGTGTCCATAAAGGACACAGACCATAGCCAAACTATTCAACACAGAAATGGTGGCAGTCCAATGCAACATGTCTTCTAGTGCAGAACATGTCTTCTAGTAGCCTGAAGGCATACAATGGGACCAGTCAGACCCTGAAGGTTTTCACAGGCCATGTTAAGGAGTTCAGATTGAACTTAGATCCAGCCAGGTGAAGTTGAAAGACGACTTAAGCAGAAAGATGAGATGTACACTGTAAGAAGGTCACTAGCTACAGGATGGAGAATAATCTGATTAAAAGAGAAAGAGAGTCAGAAAGACAAATGAAGAAGCGATTTAAGCAATTTCACAGATTGATGGCAGCTTGGAGGAGCATGATGGTCAGAGTTATGGAGGGATTTGAAGCAGAAAGAAAAAGAACATGTACGTGAGAAGGTTTGATGGAATAGGCAATATGCTAATTTTCTAAGTCTACTCTCCATGATGTGGTTGACCTTCACCCATCCTTTAGAGGACTNCAGAGCAGACACCAGAGGTTTCTCAGGGGAGCAGATGCTAAGCACCAGAGGACAGTGTCAACTCTCACCTGGATCTTCAGCCTGTCTTTCAACTCTCACCCTCACCAACCTCTATACTTGTGTGAACCTACTTCTGTTTCTACTTCTCTAAGAACCCTGGCAAACACAGTATGTCTCAAACATGTGCTATGTTGTGTTAAATTTTAAGACAGTCTTTTAAGACTTAAAAGATATTCTTGTTCCTTCCAGGAAAAAAAAGTAAGATCCAAATGAAATAAAAATCCATCTCTATAAAGAATTGTGACATAATTGTTTGCAAGAGTAAAATCTAAAGATGGTATGTGTAGACAGGGAAAAAGCAGCTATTGGAAATACTATAACTCTCATCGTCTTAGTTTCTTTTGTTTTACTATGGTATAATACTCTGACCAAAGCAGCTTAAGGGAGAAAGGGTTCATTCTGGCTCACAGTTGAAAATACAGTCCATCATGGTGGGGCAGTCAAGGCAGCGGGAGCTTGTAGAAGTATCCACAATAAAAAAGCAGAGAACAGTAAATTCTTGCTAGTGTTCACCTAGAATTCTTTACTGTATACAGTTCAGGATCCCTGTCCTAGAACATAATCCCTTCCACTGTAAAGATNNCTTTCTCCACATCAATTTACATATTGACATACATTCCCAGAAAGAGCCTTAGTACAGCTGATCCTCATGGCTGAACCCAGGAACCTGCCTTCTGGGTATTTCTCACTCTGTCAAGTTGACAATTAACACAAACCATCAGACTTACAAAGTACAAAAGTAATTTTCTTTGACAAATAGTGACTTGGGTTCTGGGTTCCTCAAGCGAGGACCCAGATGTGGTTAAGAGCTGATCAAGCATGTTCATGCATAGGACCACCTAAGCCTGAGATTGGCTGGCTTTTCCCAGGTCCTCTAGAGGAAGAGTGCATAGTTGAGAGATCAGGGTGAAGGTCCTGGGTGAGAAAGACTGAGGAAGCTCAACTCACCACCAAACAAATCATCCCCGAAAGTCCAGAGGAAGAGCAATAAATCGGTGGCCTCCAGTTTCCATTACTGTGAGCCCTTTAACCCGGGGAGCCAAATGGAAAAAAAAAAGTCAAGTCCCAGAATAGAACTGACTTTAAAAATAACAAAGGAGAAGCTTTCCTTTCTTCTGC
>LZPO01108404.1:0-21401 GCA_001675575.1 Neotoma lepida | reverse complement strand
TGTGCCATTGTTCACATATGAAGCTCAGAGGACAACCCGATCTTGGATGTTGGACCTTGTTTGACATGTGGTTTCTCTGTTATTTTCCTGCTTTTTTGCCCCAGGCTAGGCATTCATAACTGAGATAAGCTTTTACCCACTGAGCCCTCTCCCCAGACCCATCTCTGCCTTCTTGCCTGAGCTCTTTGCTTGTTGACTGTCAACATGATGTAATCAACTATCTTGAACATCTTGCTTCCATGGCTGGAAGCCATTCCCACTACCATGTCTCCCTAGCATGATAGACATTGCTCCCTGAACCATGAGCCAAATGAATCCTTCCTGCTTTAAGATGTTTCTGCCAGATACTCTGTCACAGCAACAAGAAAAGTAACATGTGTATCACATATGATGCCAGAATGGAGACCTTTTCCCCTCTCCCCTCTGCCCTGTCCCCTCTCCTCTCTCCCTTCTCTCCTCTTCCTTCTTCCCTCTCCCTTCTCCCCTCTACCCTCTCTCTTCTCCCCTCTCTCCTGTCCCTTCTTTCCTGTCCCTTCTCCCCTCTCCCCTTCCTCTTCTCCCCTTTCCGTACCCTCAACATCATAGTCTTAATCAGAATGAATAAAAATATACCAAAATATATTGGTATAAACACAAGAGCCTGGTTGTGAACCAATAAAGAAAACTCTTCAGAGTTGAGCCTGGTTTTCTACAGGGATCTATGTAGACTCATACAATTTCCATCTATTGAAGGCCTGTGCCAGCCAGCTAGTGATTTCTCAGTAGTGGTACACAGCAGTTGNTGGCAGATGGCACCCAAGACGAGTGTTTGTTTACTCCTCTACAAAGAAGCAAAGTCAGAAGTGTTCCTAGGCTTCCCATAGAAATAATATTGAGTGCTGAAATGAAGCCTGCCTTCCCACGAGCTCCTCTTTTATTTTATTTTTTAATCTCTTTAGCATCCGAAGCTTGGATCTGTTCCCGAAGTTCAGCACAATTTCCAGAGTTTATAGGCATGACACAGTTCCAGTGAAACAGTATAAAATTCTGGTAGAGTGAACCAAACTAATAAAATTGAGAATGCAAATCACTACCTCCCTCAGCACCCCATGCACTGATTCTAGCAACTGGGGGGTTTCCAGGTCCATTAACACAANTGTGTTATCATTTTTTACTAGAGGTCAGTGTTAAAAGTTCCCTTGCTGCTCCAGACCTGTGCTCAGAAATATGAAAGATGGGGCGATCTGGCTGGGNTCATCCTATTGAATTTGCACTGTGCCTAGATCTGCCAAGTCCTCAAGAAAAATGGTGCCCCAGAGATTTTGGAACTTCCTAATGGGTGTCAGGTTGGCAGACCNGACACTGGGCTTCCACTGATTAGAACTTCAGTTTCTGACCCCTAGAGGCCAAATCAGCCATGGGGCCATGTATAGTATAGTCAATGTTGAGATCTACGCCAACAATAAAAGTACCATGGTTTCTGTAAACCAGTTCCTATCTGACGACAAAGTCCACTCTTTAGAAGCCAATGCTCTCTGTATGGTATGCAATTGAAAAGATGTAAAACAAAAACNCAAACCAACCCAAATGCCCAATAAGGGAACAGCTTTAAACAATGTTCCCTCCATAAGGTTGTGTATTGGCAATGGCCCTTATAAGCCGTAAGTTTGGATAGCATGCAACCACATGGTAAAAGGCTTAAACACTTTTAGAAGGATGGGTCAAAAAAAACACCAAAACAACTGTAGTATAGTCCCAAAAATAATAAAATGCTTATGGCTGTGTGATTATTTTCATTTTCATTATGTAGTCCTTTTTAGGTGGATTGGGATGGTGATTATTAATATGTGGATGTCTGACAGGGGATCTAGGAAATGCACAGAGCTACAACAAAATATTATCTTATACTGGGAGAAAAAGGAAGTTTGGAAAACCAAGGGATGCTACAGAACACTAGACTAGGAGTATTCTCTTGAGATGGGAGAGGGGAGGAANGAAGATGAAGAGGGAGAGGAANGGATAAGAGAGAGAGAAATGAGAAAGAGAAGAAAACAGGTAAGAAAGAGAGAAAAGAGGCTGAAGATCCTCATATTAGTTATTCCTCTATAACTGTGATAAAACACCATGACCAAGGCAATGTATAGAAGGAAGAGTATTTGGGCTTGGCAATAGGGCCAAGAGGCTAAGAGCTCCTATACTGAACCATAAGCATATAATAGAGAGAACACACTGAGAATGGTGTGAGTCTTTAAATCCTCCAAGTCTGACTCCAGTGACACCNCCCCCAACATGGCCACACCTCCTAAGCCTTCCNAAACATCACTACCAAGCATTCAAATGACAGACACTAGGAGAAGGATCCTCATCCAGACCCTAAAGCCTTATGTTCCTGGAGAATCAGTGAGAAGAAAATATAAGTTCTCAATCCATGGTGCAAATCTCAAATGACTTTCTTCATCAGGCAGAAATGGGGGTGAGAATTGCACCTTCTGGATAGATCACCTGTCCTTTTTAAAATATGACCCCACTCTGAGGGAAGAGACAAGTATCANAACTTTGCGAGAATTATATCCCAAATTATACCCCAAAATGTCCCCGGAAGAATATGTTCTCACTTAATACATGGTCCAACAAATGAACAGATCAAGGCATAAATAAAAGCTAGCTCCCCACAACTCACTGGGTTGGGGAGATGATTGAACTATGCTACTCTCTTGGCAATGCAAGGTACAGGGTATCTCTATCCTTAACCCACAAAGCAAAAGCTATNGTTATTTTTAATCTATTAATCCATCTAACGGGTACAAATTGTCATCTCTGTGCAAGGCATAGTGGAGAGTATCTGAGATACCCTGGTGCAAACTAGTCAACCTGCCTTTAAGAGAGGTCTAAATGGAAGCAAGAGACCAAAAAGCATTTGTGGGTCTCCACAGCAACCTGGGACAACACAAACGCCTGCACTGCAAAGAAGTAAGAGACAAGGTCAAAGGTACAAGGTCCATTTGTAGTTAACCATCATTATGAATCAACTTTAGTCTGGAACCATTGGCAGTTAAAAAAAAAAAAAAAACAGCATCAAAAGTTCGAGAGAGTTCCTCTAAGAGGGATAAAGTTCTTGTTCATAATTCAAGGGCAGAAAGTGAAGGGTTTGTGAGGTGAATGCCATGAGAGGAAGGAATTCCTCCCTTCTAGTCTGTAATTTGGAGGTTATTAAAATCCTTTCTTTTATGACATTTGTGACAGAGGGGCAGTTGTTTAGGATTGTTCTGAAACAGCTAAGCATATGCAGAAAATCAATCCCAAACAAAGTTAAAAGGAATCCCTTCCAATACCCACACAGGTGACAAATGCTTGCTAATGAGGGATAGAGGCCCTCTCCTCCCTTAAGGATAGCTGACTGGGAAAGGACCACCTGCTCACTGCTGGCCCAATTAAGACCCCCAACTGTTCCTAGTAACCTGAGATGCACATTAATTGATTGGCACTCTCGGATGACCTGAGAAAAATCCTATGTACAAACTCTGAGAAAATGATAGAATGTGGTTTGTATGAACACTTTCACAACTTTACACTGTGAGTAAGTTCTCCTCTTTCCCCCTCAAGCCTATCCTTCCCTAGCTGCCCTAGAGCTCTTCCTACCTACCCATCCCCATCTTTTAGAGAAAAGCATGCCAGAGTTGACACCCACTCCAGCCAGAACTGTCTGTCCTAACCAAGACAGTCAGCAAGTGCTGATCAGGGCTTGCAGCTCCTACAGGAAAATCAAAGATCTTTCCCTAAACATGAGACCATAGCCACAAAATTGTTCCTTTCTTGTTCTTCCACTGGGTGTAGGCTGATCTCTTTTGCCTTCATGGAAACTCTTCCTCTTGACTTATGTTCATAAAATGTATCTCTGATGGAGTTTATCATTTTTTCATCACAGTTAAGGACGGCTTTGCAATGTNCAGTTTTTGCATCATAGTTAAAGTTGGCTTTGTATCTCCATCCTTCACAGTGAACTTTTTTTAATTGTTAGGAACGACTGCATGCATCTTCCGAAAGACACAAAAATCTTTGTCTTTGACTATAACAACCTAGATGTCTATCTGCAGAATGGGTCAATAAATTATACACACACACACACACACACACACACACACACACACACAATGTATTACCACTCAGCAATAGAAAAAATTATGGACTTTCGATGCTTGCAAAGCAGAGAAGTCTCAAGGCTTGGTGTTAAATAAAAGCATCCAAAGGACTGGAGAGAAGGTTCAGCAGTTAAAAGTCCCCACCCATTCTTGCAAAGGATCCAGGCTCCTTAAACAGCACATGTATACAGCCAAACACTCAAACACATAAAATAAAAATAAGTAAATAAATCTTTAAAGGTGTCCATAAAAGAATTATCACNTAAAAGAGAATGGACTGGGGTGACACAGACCTCATTATGGCACTTGAGGGAAAGCAGTTCTGTATTTTTATTGGAATTTAGTTATTCAATGAGAAAACAAACATACATGAAATTTCATTGATTTAGGGGTTGGAGACATAACTTAGTGGTTAAGAGCCCTTGCTGCTTCTGTAGAGGCCCTGGGTTAAGTTCCTAGAACTCACACGGTGGGTCACAACCACCTGTAATTCCAGTTCAACAGTATGTGATACACTTTTTTGGTATCCAAGGGTACCAGGCGTGCACATGGTGCATATGCGTGCATGCAGGCATACACATAAAATGCAACTGAAAAGAAAAAAAATTAAAAAGACTCATTTTGAACTTTTATCCAAAATTATANGAGAAATATCTCAACACTTTCTTTTTGGCCGTTCATTACAGCATTACATTCAGGGACCCAATATAGAGTTCAAGTTCACTGAAGGCACATTCANGGAGCAGGTCACACTGTAACCCCAGAGTTGTAACAACAGGGTAAGAGACTCAGTAAATTCCCCACAAGTTCATCCTCGGCTTCCTTCTCAGCCTAACAAGGAAGTTCATGGTAAGAGGGAGAGAAACACTCTTGCTTCTGAGACCCAGATTTCAAGCAGAGAAAGTTGTTAAAAGAGCTGTCAGGATACTTGAGTGTCTTGCTCAATGGCTCTATAAACCTCCTGGATAGGCAAGCCACACTTTTGGTGAATTGTGTGGGTGGCATATAACTAAAAGGCAAGAGTGAACTTTCTGATTGTGGCTTACTTTACTGAGTTTGGCCACCTAGGACGATCCCGTTTCCAAGTGTATTGTCAAGTCTCTCTGCTATTCTGTGGTGATGTGAATGTTTTAATTACTCACTCATTCAAGACTTAACTGAGTTGGTTTTCTGTGCCAGGTGGGAATGGGGAGTGGAGGTGAGTTCAAAAACCTCTGTAGTCTACTGAGAACTTTTCAGAGACTGGAGTTGAAGGTTGAAAATGATGTGCTATTTGGGGGCCATTGGTCCTCTAATATTGTTTCTCACTAAACGCTGAATAATAACAAAAAGTCAATACCATTAGGATGACAACCTGGATCTATGAACTCTGTGGTAACTGGCAACTGCTAGAGGTTCAGTGCTCAATTTTATGTGGCAAAGGAGAAGAAAGGAAGGAGAGAAAGAGGGAAGGAGAGGGGGAAGCTTTACAGGCAGACCATAGCAACTATGTCACTGTCTTACTGCTTTACTTTTCCACACTGCTCTCCTACCCGTCCCTGATCTTTATGTCTTTATGATTTTATTTATTTATATAACCCTGATGCCCAGCATATATCAGCACTTAGAAAAAAATAATTTGGGATCAATGAAGAATTCCCAAGACACTGTGAGATAATTCTGAAAGTAAGCCACCTTCCCAGGGGTTTGACCTTCTCCACACAGCCTCCTGCAGCCTGCCCTCCCTTTCACCAAGCACTGCATCTCCTCTGGAGCAGAGAGTAAGTGAATATAGGCATCTCTGCTCTTTAAATCAGTGTAGGGTTGGGGCTAAAGCTGGTGGGGGAGCAAAACAAAAGCAGAAAATGAGGTCAAGTTTATCCTATGTAGCAAGCCTGGAATCATTTGGCAACTTTCAATTGCCAGTATAAATATTTATAGAGAAGAAGGTCAGCAGGCAGGCACATAGATAGATAGATAGATAGATAGATAGATAGATAGATAGATACATACATACATACATACATACATACATACATAGATACATAGATAGATAGATGCATACATACATACATACATACATACATAGATACATACATAGATACATACATAGACAGACAGACAGATACATACATACATACATACATACATACATGGATGGACGGACGGACAGACAGACAGACAGATAGATAAAAGATATATAAATAATAGATCTTAGACAGATGATAGAGATAAATGCTAAACATATTATAGATGATATAAATAGACAAATGATAAATATAAATAGATATTACCTACANGATAGAGATATATAATAGATTATAGATGAATGATAATAGAGATATATAACTGATAGATGACTAGTAGGTAGATAAATAGATGATATATACACAATGGATAGACAGATGATAGATAAATAATAGGTGATTNCTATAGGTAAATAACTGATAATTTGGTAGATAACAGACTGACAGACATGTATATAAACCAGAAGTTTTATCACAGAGCAAACAGAGAAAGGAGGCCTCAGATTTCCACAGCTCCCTGTGTCATTTCAAAGAATTAATCATTTCACACCAGACGGAGAACACCGGTGAAGTTCGTTGAGGGAAGTTTGGAAACCGAGGAAAACAAGACTTTCCAGCTGCCGCTGTGCCTCCGAGGTCCTCAGAGGAGCTGAGGAGCGCTCAGCTCTGTAGATCAGTTTCGTGTTTCCGTGTGTGTGATTTTTTTCAGGCTCTTCCCTGTGAACTGGGGACTGAGTGGAAGGTGTGACTTTCCCTCAGTTTCTCCTCTCAGGAGGAATGAAACATGCTCTCCTGTTGGGTTGCTGAAGTGTTCTTCTAGGAGGGAGATTAACTGTCTCACTGCTGTGTTCTGAGGACGAGCGGTACAGCCCTCTNCCCGCTCAGTTCCTCTGATGCTCAGTGCAGAAGGGGTGGGGAGAGGGGCAGCATCTGCCTTCACAGGCTCCTAAAAGCTGATTTTCAAAGGCTAGCACACATCCAGGAACCATGGTCAGGCCCTTGCTAGACCGAGGTAACGAACACAATTGTTTGTCTTTTGGGCACTGAGCCAATGTTCCCGCAGCCTCGTGCTTTTCCATCATCAAAAACTCTGTGATATATTTGCTTAACATATAACACAAAACCACTCGTGTTTCCCCTTCCCAAATCCAAAGACCACACTTGCCTGAAAGAGGATGAGGACTGCTCTGAGGAAGCATTGAGGAGCACAGCATCTCCTCAGCCATCACCAGCCTGACTCCAACCACCTCCTCTCATCCCTGTGGCTTGCAAGTGCCATCAGAGTGAAAGTCAAGCCTGAAAGTCAACTTTGGCTGATCCCAGCCCCCTAGCCTTTTCCTTCCATAGCCACAGGTTCATTTCTTCCCCTGGATCTCTGCTCAAACACCCCTTTACCCATGGTCCTCTGATGGTCCAGTCTGAAACAGCACCTCTCTCTTTCTCTGGCCTTCTTACCCAGCTTCCTTTTTCTTCATATGACTTAGAACCTTCTGGCACACGGCATACCTGTTAGCTCTCTGTTTTATTTTTCTCCACTAGAATGTGATATGTAAGTGTGCAGGGACTTCTATCTCATTGGGTCACTTCAGTCTATAACCCACTACCTTCTTGGAGGAATTTCATGTCAAATATATACTTGCCTTATGGATGAGCACATGGTTCTGTAAGATCAAGGCTATTGCTTTCATAGGACCCTGTATTAAAAGCCAGGCATCCTATGTACACCAAAAGGACATCTATCAAAAAGATGGAGAGAGCTGAGAAGATGTTCAAGCAGTAAAATGCTTGCTGCACAAGTGGAAGTACCTGAATTCAGATCCCCAGCACTCGTGTAAAAAGCTTGGAATGGCAGCATGTATCAATAATCTTAGTACCGAGAAGACACAAGTGTCCTCGAGGCTTGGTGTGTCCAAAAAACCTAGCCAAATCAGTGTATAAATGTGATTATGGTAGACACTTGGCATTGACCTCAGACCTCCATATACCTCACAGATGCATATGCAAACACATGAACCTGTATACACATATATGCCACACACGTGAGCATGAACCTGACATGCACTTAGTCTCCCATAGTCCAATTTAAACCCAGCATCCTGAATCCTACTCCTCTTAGCCTTACATNCAATCATTCATCAGCAACATTCCTTGGTTGGATAAGGATGTACATAGGCTCTAAGTAATCAAGGGAAATGAATAGAGAAAAAAGGTGGTAACTTCCACCAGGGGATTGAAAGCCAAATAGAGAAAACAGAAATAGCCACAGTTAGCAGCAAGCATTCAGCCTTCCAGAGGACTGCATTGAAGGAGCATGCTATCTGAGGCATGATCTATGTCTATCCTCTTTTAGGAAGTCATAGAATAGCATCCTCCTCTAAGAAAAAAAATGAACAAGTCTCTGAGAATATGATACAGAACTCAATTCACACCCATACACAAGTGCGGAGCCCTGGATAGCCTGCGACCGTAGTCTCATGTCAAGAACCTTCTTATTCCTGACTAGCCTGAACACAGGAAAGGAAGGTGGAAATGCTCNCTATTGCANTGCTAGCCTGTGATTCAAACACTAGCTCTCTTCCCCACTTCCTGTGTGTATTCACATTAGTATGTACTTGTGTAGGCTCATTGGATCCTCACAATAATCTTGTGGTAGACACTCAACCTCCCATCTTGAGAGTGAAGGGAGAGAGGTTCAGAGAATGTTTAACTTGCTGTTAAGTAGCTCAGTTGCTAAGAGGCCATCCTGAGATGCAAANCCAAGGGTCAAATGCTCCCAGAGCAGATCTTACTTCTAGATTCTTCCAATCCTGCTCCACAGGCTTATGGTCACATTGCCAATATATTAAGTGCCCCCTGCTGTTTCCCAGCTTCTGGATTTAGTAATTATGCTCACAGTAGAATGCTTATAATCTGTATATCCCGATGATGCATTATTGTGCAGCCTTACAGAAAAGCTAGCTGGACAGTTAAAGACAAAACAAAGCTGAGGAGAGGATATTTGANGCTCTGCAAGCAGAATCCTGAGTCTGAAGTCCCAGAGCCCACGTCAAACTCAGGTATCATCACACACACCTGTAATCCCAGTCAGTGTTCCTACAGAGAGATGTGGGGTGGAGACAATAGGTTCATAGGGCAACTAGCCAGAGTACACAGCCAGGAACAACAAACAGACCCTGTGTCAAACAAGGCAGGAGGTAAGGAATGACATCCAAGGCTGTCTTCTGACCTCCATACCTGTGCTGTGGCATGTGAATGCCCATACTCACACACACAAATGGACATACACACAAACACAGAATGCATACATACAAATGTTTAAAAAAAAAAAAGACACCAAACAGGATTGGGAGAAAGTTGAGGCAAGTGATTAGTGGTAAATATTGTCCTCTGCCACACTTTGCTGGCTCCTCTGGTGGCTGGGTAGGGAANGAAGAANAATATTTACCCTATCTCTTGAAGANTCCATCACTGACTTTCTAGGTGACCTGGGCAAATCATTTAATGTCACACACTTCCCTTTCTTTATCGGTAAGATGAGGCTGAAATAATACTCAGCTGCCCCACACGGGGACAAAGATTCATATAACAGTCAGCCTCCTAAGATGAAGCGACACAGACAGGAACATGGGGGTTTTTATTACTACAGGCAGAAGTTCATGGAGGGAAATGAAAAAGGGGAGGGCCTCTAAATTTTCTGTGACAGGATTCAGCTGCCCTCGATCATCACTGCCAGGCAAAATTTTGTACTTTATCCACTTCCCCCTAAAAGAGAATAATCGGAAGGCTCCACCTGCAGTGTCTCCTTCAGCCAGTCTCTGTATTCCCAGTGTGCTCCTGGGATACAGAAACTGCGAATAGCAATAACAGCGATGATGCTGGAGACTGCCATTGTTTGCAAACAGATATGGAGCTCAGAAGTGCTTTCATGATGCTCATTTGAGCTGCTNGTAAACCACCGCTGGTAGCTCATTGCCTCCAGTGTGCCACAAATGAGAAACTGAGGCTCAGGCGGCTGGGAACTGACCTAATGGCAGCGATGAGACTCACATCCAGTTGTGCTGCCCTCTTCTCTTCCTTCAGCAATCATCCCGTGCACTAGCCCAGCTCATGCTGGCGAGGTGCATCCCTTGTTAAACTCATTCACTCCCAAACAGCCCCCGTTGTAAAATAGTCACCTTGAGAACAGATCCTTTCCCATGTACTGGGATTACTCAATTGGGTTTTATTTCCAAAGACTACAAGATTTTTCTTTTTTTCATAAAATCCCAGGACAGCGTATGCCAGAACATTCCCTCAAGTTTCCCTCTCTGTCACTGGATTTGGAATTGGGAATCATGTTCTTGGTAATTTTTTCCAGCAATGAAGTTAACAGAATTTGCTGTCAGAGCCTCAGCTCCCTTTTCATTACTTTTGGATGCAAGGGAAGCANTTGAACAGGGGTGGAAGAAGGGGCCGGCCAAACAGGCAGATGAGATGAAATTCAGGAACCATGGGACNGCTCAAGGCTCAACTATCCATAGTGCATGCATTCTAAGCCACATGTAGGATCCATGTGGGTCACAAGAAGAAGCCAACAACTACAAACATTTTCTGCAAGGCTCTGTCTGTCCCGGTGATACTTGCANGATAATTGATGTCTGTAACTGTAGCAATTTCTGCTTTCCTGTAGCATGCTTAGTTTTATTTGTTTAGGTATGCAGAGGCTTTTCACAAGATGCAATATCACAAGATGTGATTCTATTCATTTGAATCCAAAAAAAGTATCGCTTGTTTTTTTCTGGGTTTCAGATTCCTTTAGAATCTGCACACACACTGACTCCCCATAAACCTCTATCCCGCTACTCCAAGCTCACAAAACCAATGCTTTGATTGCTCAACAACAAATGACATACAGTGATTACCTAAGTCCCAGAAAAATTCTTTCTTGACCCCTGAATCATAAAAGAAAAATCTCTTGCCAGACTTGCAGGAAGTGTAATTACTGGGTCTCACCCTTTAGATCGTCCTTCCATCTAATGTATACATGTTAACTTTCCATTTCTCAACACGTGAGCAAGCCCTGTGGGTGGAGTAATCTAAAAACACCACTGGGGACCCCACACAGAAGAGGTGCCCAGGCTTGATGCAATACTCTGCTGTTGCTGTGTTAAAATTGTTTTAACTAAAAATGTTTTATTATTGTTAGTGTGTGTGTGTGTGTGTGTGTGTGTGTGTGTGTGTGTGCGCGCGTGCGCGTGCATATATTGTTTGAATGCTCACATATGTATCATGCATGCATATGAGATCAGAGGACAACTTTGTGAATTTAGTTCTTGTCTTCTACCTTTGTGTGGATTCTAGGAATTGAATACAGATTGGCTTATGCTCTAAGGGATCTCATCTGCACATAATGTTTGTGCAAAGTTTTGTGTGGGGAGCTGAGGGGAGGTGCAGGCAATAATGAGGATTGGACCCAGCACCTCGTGCATGCTAGCCTCNGGTTCTACCAGTGAAACATATGCCCAGCACATAACAATCAATTAGTATTTTATTTATAAAGGACCCTGCATTTACATCTTTACTAGGCCCTGAAAATCATGAAACTGTTCCAGTCCCCAAGAATGGAAGCTACATGAGGACTGGGTTACTTGCATGTCTTGTTCACAGATAGTTCCTACAAAAGTGCTTATAAATATTCCATAAATGAATGAATGGGTGGATGGTTAAAGAATGAATGGAGACCAAGAAGCTAGATTGATGAGACTATCCCATTTCTAATCCAAGTCCTTGGAACACAGAGTGACTCTTGCTTTCTGTTGGTATACCCTGAGCTCTGAGTTCAATAACCCAAAGTTAGGTTAGAGGTCCAGATAACTGCTTAAGGAAGGGGAGCTTGCAAAACAAACAAACAAACAACAACAAAAACAAAACAAACAAACACAGAAGAAAGAAGGGCCCCAAGAGGGATACAGCCAAGCCTTCAGAGAGGCACTGTCCAAGGCCACTGAGAGAAGAGGCATGCATTTCTTGGCTGGAGAGCAACTCAACTCCTGCCTCTCCATCCACCGGGAAGAATTGTTCTTAATAGCAGCCAGGCTGCTGGGAGAGTTTTTGATTTGCAATCTACTGTTCGAGGTCCCTTGGGTCTTGTAGAAGAGAAGCCCAGCTGTGGGTCCAGACACATCCCAGGCCTGTCAATGGATTTCCTCGGCTGCTAATCCTAGTCTTTGTGCTCCAAACATGGAGCTGAGGGTGTGGAAGCCACACTCTAGAATTGTTCATGTTCTGTCCATGAAGAATAAGGAAAGAGAGAGAAGCTGGGGCCTGGAAAGCATCAATTGCACCAAGAGCTTTTCTTTGTNACATTGAAGGCTAACAAATGGAGAGGTGTTTGCTCAAGTTGTTCACACAGAGGGGGCTGAGATGGTTCAGTGAGTAAGAGCACTTGCTGTGCAAGCCATAGGACCTGAGTTCCAATCCCTGTGACCCANGTAAAAGCCAACTGTGGCTGGGCATATCTTTCTCCCCATCTTTGGGGAGAAAGAAGCAAGAGGCTCCTGGGAGATCACTGCCAAGCTAACCTATCTGAAATGGCAAGCTTCGGGTTTATTTGGAGACCCTGTCTCAAAGGAATAAGGTGGAGAGTGAGAAGATACCCAACTTCCTACTCTGGCCTCAACACCCCCACACACCCATACACTCATGCATATACACACATATATGCATGCACACATACATACATATACATATACATATACATACATATACATATACATACATATACACATATATACATATATACACACCCATATACTCATGCATATACACACATACATGCATACACACATACATACATATATACACACCCATACACTCATGCATACACACACATACATGCATACACACATACATACATACACACATACATACATATATACACACACATAGACTCATGCATATACACACATACATGCATACACACATACATACATACATACATACACACACATACATACATACATACATACATACATCCAAAGACTTTTCACACCAAGGGCATAAGACTGAAAGCAAGAGTCCAGTAGAGGGTTTTATGCAGTTGGAGACATTTTTTCATCGATTTTATTGATCACCTTCAGCCTGTGCAGGCTTAATTGTCTTGTCAATGTGCCCTCATTAATCTTCCCTTTAGGGGCTTCATGGTAACAAGCACATTTCTTTCCATAAAGCTGCTTATGATTAATCCTAAAGAAAGAGAGGTTCTGAGAAACAACCCATTTGGGTACGAGGTTGTTCTCTCTGGCCTCTGCTTATCAGCCTCACTATTTATTAAAATGATAACTTGTGGGCAGAAAATCAACTTATCTGAGGTCTTTGGGGAAAATGGACAACTTGGGTCATGAGGAAAGACAAACAAGGAAAGTTAAGCCAGCAAATAGTATTTCTTGAGACCACATGGAGAAAAAGCACAAAATGGAACGGGGGAGGGGGTCTGTACAATGTCCAAATTTCAGTCATTGCCAAAGTTTGCAAAATATCTTTTCATTTAGAAGTGCTATGATTTAATNGCAAAGGAGGACATTTTGTTGGAACGCCCAGCGTAACAAACACTTTTCTCTCCACTTAACAGTGCTCCCCTGGCTTCGTCTCATGGAGAAAATAATAATTTGGATGTTTTGAATTATAGCAGTAATATTAAAGGCACTCTGGGCCCACCCAAATTCCTAGCACTGAACATGGCATTGGAGCACTGGAGAATGAAGCAATGTTCCAGCAGGCAATGGTTGGTTTGGGGACACGATTCATAGTTGACTGTGGGCAGAGCTCTCTGCAGCCCTGCATTCCTAGCCTGGAGAACTTCTGCAGGGCTAGGGCAAGACAAGGCTCTCCCAGCTGACAAGAGTCCTGGGGCTTTGGACCACGAACAAATTCTGAAGAGAAGAATGTGAGCCTATGCATCTGGAGGTGCTGGATCTCCTCCTAGCCCTGCCACTAATGAGCCTGGTGACCTTGAGTAAATGCGCTATCTTATGTGGGCCTCCCACCCTCATCATTGCGATCATTGACATTTAGAACTGCAGAGACCCGAGAGATCATCTGGGTGTGTGTTTCCCCCAAATGTGTTCAATCACATTCACCTTCCCCGTGCTCTGTTTTTATTACCCTTTCCTTTCATAAGTCTAGCTGCCAAAAGAAACCAGTATGGAGAAACAATATGTAGAAGGTGAATGGTAATCATAAAATAAATGCAACTGAAACAAAATCATCTTCTTGAACAGGAGCCAGAGAAATGTTGGCTGCCCAGGAAGACGATAGATGCAAAAACAAAAATAGTGGTGCTTACCGAGATCTGAGCTAGTGCCAGATCTTATGTGTAATGTTTAATTGCCACTGCTCTATGAAGAAGCCCCTATCATGTTCCTCACTTTGGAGAGGAAATGACTGAGAGGCAGGAATATAAACCTCAGACGATCCCTGCTTTAAAAGAAAAAATAAAAAGATTATTATTGTGCAGACCAGCATGAATCTAAGTAAGACCCTGCTTTTCACATCATCAGAAAGATTAAAAGAGAATTTTTAAAAGGAATAACACTTTTGTTACAAAGATTTGGTCTCATCTGATGTCATGAGTTTATACCACCCACCAACATCACCCAGTGTTCCTTAGAGTTATGGCAGAGAAGAATCATAGATCTTTCCAGAGGTGGAGAGTGCACTGTTAGCCTCTGTAGTATTCAGCCCACCAACCACTCTCTCTGCTAGTTTTACTATTTTCTGTTGTTTGTCAGAGCAATGCCTGCTGGGATTGCAAGCATCACCTCCTCATAAACCACGCAAGATTTCTTCCCCATGCCAGGGTCCAGAGGTCTCCCACTCCTAGGTACCCCATTCCTGTAGACACTTCAGGTCTCATTATATATGATGGTCTCCACCTTTGGACACAATCATCAGCNTTTTTGACATGGAATNTAAAACCTGTTCTAAGTGTGCTTTGTGCAACAGCAGCTCCGAGCCTAATATGAAAGAAGTGATTGTTTTGGAAGTAATGAATTGGAGCTGGAGACATGAAGTAGAAGGTAAAGAGCTTGTCATACAAGTATGAAGACCTGGGCTCATATCTCCAAAGAGTCAGATGCATGAGGCAGTATGTGCCTGTAATCCCAGCATTCCTATGGCAAGATGGAGGCAGAGAGAGAAGAATCCTAGAAGCCTATGGGTCAGCTAACCTGGTGTACACAGTGGTGAACAAGAGACCCTGCCTCAAACAAGGTGGGGAATGAAAACAGACACCTGAGGTAGTCTCCTGATCTCCACAGTCATTGTGGCACAATATATCTGCATCCACATGCACAAACATGCACAGTTACACATACACACACACACACATGCATATATCATACAAACAGAGAAAGATAAAAATAAACAGTCACACATTTATCACTTTAAAACAAGATACTGAACACAACACTGCCTTCTGAAGTCCTTTCTGAAAATGCTCTCATCATAGGTTGGTCTGAATATGGTTCCTNAAGACAAGAATTAGGTGAGTGGGATTACATAGGCTTTCTTTTCCAGGATAACTTCTCTGAAGTAAATGTAGATGCCTTTTGTTTCTTTGATGACCCACGTGGCCTTCATAGGAGGGGTACTGACAACCCTTCTGTACTTCAATAGCCAGTAATACCANCGAAGTNTTTGAAGGTGTCAGAGAGAAAGAGCTCATCCATGGCATGGCCCCACCTTGCATCTTCTTTGGTTAATGCCTTCACTTGAGTGCCTTTGGCCACTTCCTCCTCCTCTTCAGTTTTCTTGTTCTTTCTCAAGAGTAAGCTAAACTGCCTTAGACCCTGACCACCATTAAGTACCACGGGCATGTCTTTAAAGCAATGGCCAATGTTACCCACAAGCTTTCTCTATTTGTAAGTGGGTGGTATTTCAAAACAACAATAGCCACAAAAGCAGAATTAATATGTTGTTACTGTTTGGTAGAGGATCGTCTGTAGTTTNGTCTAACTTGACAAGATACTCTTTGGGGCTAGATAGATGGTATGTCCCTCAAACCCCAGCACTTGAGAGCTGGAGCAGATNAAGGGCTNGNTTGTGTCAAGTCTGAGTGGCCTAGCTGGACACTGTGGGCAAGATCTNCTTAGTCAATTGCTAGTTAAATTACTATCCCTAAATATTTTACCAAGAACAGGGANCTATTATCATTTAACTTCCAGTTCCATATATAGAGAGGCAGAGAGAATGTTATTTAGTAAGCTTTCCAGTTCTATTTTGGATTTGCCCAGGCCCCAGGAAGGCTTCTTAAGGTTAAGTCGGAATCTTTCCCCCCTCACTCCCAGTGGCCATTTCCACTTTCACTCAATAGTATGTCTTTAGCAAGAATTGGTTTCTCTTCCAAAGGAAAGCTTCTCCAGCATAGAAAGTACCACACATCCTTAGGGTTTCTATCCCTTGAAATGGTACCAATCATTCCTCCAAATCTCCAGATGTCATGAGTGCCAGATCTTGGGTTATGCTGGTAGAATTATGCATAACACAGGCTTCTGGTGCTGGGGAAATAGTTCAGCGGTTAAAGTGCTTGCTATGCAGGTGAGAGGGCCAGAGTTCTTGTCCTCAGAACCCAAGTCATTGTCAGCTAGGTGTGGTCCCCACTTGTCATTCAAATCTCAGAAGGCAGACACAGAGAATCCTTGGAATAATCTAGTCAGATGAGCTGTGCTAGTGAGCTCTGGGTTTAATTGAGAGACCCTACGTCAATTATTGTGGTGGAAGAATGATCTAGAAATGATTNTCATCATCAACATCTGACCTCCATATGCATGTGCATGCACACACACACACACACACACACACACACACATGTGCCACATTGCAAAAACCATAGAATATGCACAGACAGCGTGCACACACATACACACACGTGCTACATTGCAAAAACCATAGACTATACACAGACAGTACACACACACACACATGCATGCCACATTGCAAAAACCATAGAATATGCACAGACAGCACANACACATACACACACAAACACATACACACTCACATGCACATATACAAACCCCTGGGTGCACACAATTACACACATTCACACATGATAAACGAAAAAAATTTTTTAAATGCACATTCCTAAGGCATTCTATCTGGTTTCAAATCTGGACTCCTCATTGTNGTGAGATCTCCGAGACTCAGTGTCCTCATCTGTAAAATGGATATGATTGTGACAAAAGTTCCTCAGGCATCTCCTGGGGACACTACATCAAATGATACATATAATATTCATGAAGTAAGCACCTGATAAGTACTCAAATATGTGAGAAATTAAGATTCCAAGGGGAAGAGCAAGCGCCCCCGAGACTGAATCACTTCTGTTAATAAAGCTTCACTGGGATTAGTTTTAGAGAGAACCTGTCCCCTTATGGCTTGTCTTGGGTTTGTGGTCAACCAGAATCTTCAGGTCTTTAGAAAACAGGCATATATAAACTGCTGTCAAGCTCATACTGCCACGTATTATATGTTAAAAATCAATTTCCTGAAAGTACAAACAGAGCCATATAGTCAATCTTCTCACACTGTCTATAGAGCATTTGGCCCATCAGTTTAACATATAAAGGTAGGTTTAAGGCTTGATCAGACCATTTGACCTGTTAGCCATCTTTCCCAATCCTGTATCATCTTCAGATGTGATGACTGACCCCTTTTCCTTCACTAGGATCACTGATAACATAAAAAGCATGTTCAAGGCCAAGGACAGTGCCCTATGGTACTATTAACAGTCTTTGGGCAGCAGGCCAACTCTGTCATTTCACGGATGAGAAGTGGACGATTGAAGAAAGCTAGATGATTGCCTGTGATCATAGAGTATAACCAGCCGACTGTTTCGTTTCTCAAAGCTGTCCTGGGATATTGGTTCCCTTCAAGGTTTCCTGTACCAATGGTTTTGTATGACTAAAGAAGTTTGTAAAAATGTGAATGCTCTATTTATGTCTTGGAGACTTGCAATATGCAATAGCACATGGATGATTCTAGCCAGTCCTATAGTTGAGCACTCACTAAACTTATTTGCCGCACTATTTCCCCAAGGTATTTGATCACCAAATCCTGTCAATTCTCATGAAATCACTTTTAACATTCCAGAGAACATCTCCACGGTCAATCAAACAAGTGGAACATGAAACTGGAGCCTCCCATCTATCATGAGAACAAGGTCCAAGAGCCTCTGGTTCAGAAAGTGTTTTGACTTGCACCAAAGAATATATTGTACAAGACTTTTNTGAAGTAAGAGGTAAAGAAATGGGAGTGTAGTAAAATAAAAAGAGAGAAATCAGCAAGAAGGCCTCCATACCTCCCAAAGTAACAGGAAAAAGAGGCACCTAAAGCCAAAAGCACACTGCCTTCTAGACTTACACTTCACAGTTTTAAAAATTATATGTGTATGTGTTTGGGAGGCTATGTGCACATGGAGGCCAGAAGAGAACTCAGTGATCATCAGGCCCCATCACCTTTATTGAGAAGACAGAACCTCTCAGTAATCTGGAACTCATATAGTAGGCTAGGCTGGTTTACCAGCAAGCCCCAGGTATCTACCTGGGAGGTCTTTGTCTCCCCAGCGTTAGGATTATAAGCACATACCCCACACCCAGCCTGTTCTTTGTGGGCTCTGGGGATTGTGCTTACGAGGCAANCAAGCACTTTACCTACTGAGATATTTCTCCAGCCATGTCCTGCATTTGATATAAATGTGTGCTTGATACTTATTCACCAGCTATTGGATCTGATCATGAGAGGTGACTACATGATGAGGGCCGTGACTAATCAATGTATTAGTCCTTTGATGAATTCATAAGATAACATTATTGGGAAGTTGACCTTAGTTAAGGAGACTGGGTCACTGGGAAAGCTCTATCTTATTCTGGGGTGCTTTTTGTTACTCATCTCTGCTTCCTTGTTACCATGAAATGAGCAACTTGTTTTTGCCAGGCCCTCCTAATGCCATGATGCTTGGCCTCCTCACAGGACGGTGGTAGTGGAGCAAATATATCATGGATGCAAACCTCTGAGAACCAAAATACATCCTTCACCTCCTAAGTTGTTTCCTCAGGTACTGTTCTTAGTGACAGACTCCTGATGAATACAGGAGCTTCCATTATGCTCTGCACTGGTATCAGAAGGATGAGTCCCTTGATGCCTTTATCTCAGATCATGTCAGTCATTTCAAGAAANGAAGAACTCTGGAAGAATAAATCCCAATTTAAAACTGCTGTTTTGGCTGAGGGTGTAGTTCTGGAGTAGAGTGCTTGCATAACATACACAGGAAACAGGCTTCTGTCTCTACTGTCACACACTGTTTTTTAAAAGTTGCAATTCCTCCATCTGGTATCTCANTCCTTTGATGCTTTATGCTCACCAAATAATTTTCTACCACCAAATATAATATAGATTTTGTTTGCTTTTTATTTTAATTATTNCTCATCCCCTTCTAACTAGAGAGTAAGCTCCATGCTGGCAAGGATATTTATTCTGCTTACTGTTTTTCGTTCTGAGCACTTAAAATAGTATATGGTCAATAGTTGGTGCTCAATGTATGTGGCAACAAGATTCCTATCAAACCACGGGACTTAAATGAATTACAGCTTCTCTGAGGGCAAAGATCATGTCTTGGGCTTGCTTTTACTTATTTATGATGTGATACCATCTGCTGAGTGGGTCTTTATTATCCTAGAAATGAGTATTGCTGCTCAGATAGATATCAATATACAGGGGGAGGCTATTAGTTCAGAAACCACATTCCCCTTCTCTGGTGACCTCATCCTCCAGCCCTTGCCTGGGCATGACTCATAAATCCACAACACCAACCTCAGTCCTCAACCACACCACAGCTTACCTTCCCTGCTTTACAGAACATCACCATCATGCCAAGCAGCTCAAATTCAGGAGGTCATTCAGAGTTAGAAANATTGCCACCTCTTTGATCAAGTTCACAAAGACAGAAAAATGGCCTCTGCAGGCTATTTAGGTGCCTATTTNTTAGTGGGATAAACATAGCATTTCTTTAGACTTCCTCTTCTTCCTTATGGTTGCGTCCTGCTCCTTTCTATTTTAGGGGTTCCATTATTTTCTGCACAGGCTATCAAACCATTCTTTTCCTATGCCCTCTGCCCTCCTCAGTTTCAATGACTCTGACTCCTAATTTGGTGTTTCCTAAGCTGTGGATGTCCATATCTCAGATGTCACCTAGAATGTCATTGTCTGGGTTGTAAATGACAAAACNATACAACTCTTCCTTTGAAATGGTTTCTTAGGGGGCTATGGGAATGGTTCAGTGGGTAAGAGTGCTTATTGTATAAGCATGGGGACATGATTTCACAGCACCCACATAAAGGNCAGATATGTCACTCGTGACTTTAACCCCAACACTGAGGGTACAGAGACAGGAGGATTCCTGGAATTTGTTGTGTAAGATCCAGGTTCAGAAAGAGACCCTGTTTCCAGGTAAAACATTTAAAAAGCAATAAAAGAGGGTACCCAGTATCCTCCTCTGGCCTACGCATGTGCACACAGGCACACACACACACAAATATACATGCACAAACACACAACACACACACTAAATAAATATAAGTAAGAATAAAAGTTCTATTAAAAGTACACATGTGTGTATATTATAAAATGTTANGGACATATATTCCTCATAAGAGTTCAAAAATTTCTACTCTAATATAATTCAAAATTTAAATGTTGTTAAGTTATACTCTATCTAAAACTTCCAACAATTCCCCATTGCCCTCTGAATTCAGTCTAAAGACATTGTGACACCACCCCACAGTTCCAGAATCAGGGCTTGACCTTCCCCTCCAGCTTGTTTTCTCACTCTCTTTTACTTGACCTACAATATTTATGTATTACGTGAGTACCTACTCATGACCATGCGTGAGTACTCATTTCTCCAACACACTCAAGATTCCTACCATAGTAACGTTTCATAGCTGTTTTTTCTTACAGAGCAGTGACTGCCCATCAGGGGGTGTGATTTTTGCCTCCCCACCCTACCCCAGATACTTGGCAATATGTAGAGATATTTTTACTTCTACAACTGGTTTGTAGGGACACTACTAGCATCCAGTGAGTAAGGATACTGCTGNCTAACCTACAATGCAGAGAGTGTCAGTATTTCTGAAGGTGACAACCCTGCTTTAGAGCAATAGCTTTCAAGTATTTGCTGCATCCAAACTTGAAGGATGTGTAAGACCCAGAATCATGCTTGGCTTTGCCCCCATAATGTCTG